>CM032642.1:14340543-14542579 GCA_019097785.1 Fraxinus excelsior
TAATTAAAAATACGTCAAACGTGAGTTTTAAAAAAAGATGTCTAACTCGGATTTAAAAAAAAAAAAATCAATTATTTCGTTCACAGTTATTATTTTTGCGATACAAATTTCTCAATAAAATTTACATCATTTTATATGGAATTCGGAATTTTACATAAAAAAAAGTTATATCTCATGTAAATTTTCAAATGCAAAACTACATGGGGTGTGATTTTTTTGACCAAATTTTTTTAATTGTAAAATTTCTCCTAAATTTTTTGTAAGTTCGATTGTGCCCCAACTTTAAAATCTTGTGTCCGCCCCTGAGAATGACCAAGGTTTCTTGAAGCCATACTCGAACTAAGTTAGTGCCTCGGGCGAATCATATCGAGTTTAGCGCAATATTGTTGATGCTAGTTGTTTTCTTCAAAGTTGAATCATCACTTACAGTTGTGACTTACCTTGAAAGTGCTTTTGACAGAGTAAACTTGAAAGAATCGAACATAAAACTAAAATAAACTGTGTTGTGCTTCAAAAGGTCACCTCGCCAATATAGCCTCACTAAAGACAAGAAGCTCTAAGACAAAGCATCACTTCTCCAACTATGAATACAATTTCTAACTTCTCAAGTCCATGCATTATACGAGTATTCATATTTGAATTTATGTGACTATTATTACGGCTCATCCATTGAGCTCCGAATAAGGACCACGTGGCAACTAATCAAGAAGTCAATACAGGCCTGTACTACATGTCATCACCCAGCCTGGCCGAACCGAGGTAGCGAGAAGAGATGCATATGATGAGGCACTTCAGCCGTTCAGATGAAGCCATGTGTTCATTCATCCAATGGTAATCACTTCATTTATCCTACTATAAAAACTCACACGTAGTATCATTTGAAAATAATGTAATTTTATACACTCAACAATAACATTCCTATCTCTTTTTTACTCTCTATTAAGTATAAATCATAGGTGCTTGAACACCCTTGGGGTTCACATATTGAGAGCATGTCTTACACTCAAATATACTACAAGTCAACTTGATTGTCGGAATGCACGTGATCGCCTCCTCTATCACGAAGAAGACCACGTGTTTCCCAAGTATGTAGGAGCCTAGCTACGTGGACGCAAGTAGCTGTTGAGCACGTCATGTGTAGAAACTGAGATCATCAAAACGCTTACCACGTCTTATTTCATTAATTTTTTCACACTTCTCACTACTTGCTAACTATGCAAGCCTGTGTGCACAACTTATACTTTTACTTGTGTTTTTTATATAAAAGCTTTACAGGGAAGTTACTTTAAATGATTAATTTATTTCTTACATTTTTCCTTGACATCGTGAATGGCATTCCCCTATGTGTAGAAAATTTGGATACTGATTGGAAAGAGTATTGTTTAAATTAATGTACAAAAATCTGTTAACTAACATGATGTCAAACTTGATGTACAAGTAGCAAGAATCTACTTTAAATCAACTTCTTATAGAAACTTACCTACATAGAAAAAAATATATTTGTGAAATTATTAAAATATATTTGAAAGACGTTTCTTAATTTTGAAAATAATTTTTGACTTTTCAAAGTCTTAAAATCTTAAATTCGATGATTTGGTCTGGCATCTCCGCAACGTTGAGAAAAATGTGGAAGCCATTATCCCAAAAATGCCCACATTAAGTGATTCTTAAGAATGTAATAATGACACATAGGAATCTTATTTTTTTTCCAAATACTAAACGAATGAAATTTGAGGTCAAGTCAAGTAGGCGTAAATGGAATTCCCGATAGGAGAAAGCTATGAATTATGATATTTACAAGGCCATTGGATTGCGGGGGTACGTCACATATAACTTTTCTATTTATTTATTTTTTTGCTAAACTTTATTTTCTTTTATCTTGGTTGGTTTATCAAGTTATGAAAGGCCCACAAAAAAAAAAAAAAAAAAAAAAAAAAAAAAAAAAAAAAAAAAAAAAAAACCCTTCTTTTTCACCTAATTTTGTGTCACTCTCATCCACACGCTAATGGTGGATTAGGTCTAGAGTGTTACATCACGTTTTTAATTAAAAATACATTTATTCCTAGTTTTTTGCGATAATAATCTTATTGTGGGGGGCTTATATTTCAGATCAAATTAAAGCCAAAAAAATAAATTTTGGATACCCTTCATTTCTTACATTTATTAGATCGTTTTCCACAAACGACTTTGAAAAGTTCATAGTTAGATAGTTGTCACCATTTTTTTACGATTATGACTAATAAATATGAAAATATAAGCAAACCCAGTAAGTTAACGACATTTGTTGTTTACAAGTCAATAAAAAATAAAGAGCTCAATAGACTGGTGTGACGTGACGTTTTACCATGAAGTTTCGAAATTACGTATAAAATGTGCTAGGGTGCAAAGGCTTAAGCCTTAATAGATAGGCGAAATAAAAGACTATCGGAATTTGATTCTAAGCAACTACACCACCAACTTGTATTCTTGCTTTGTAAGGGTGTTTTCTCGAAACTAAATTATAAATAGTCTTTTATTTATAATTTGGGGGTGAAAACGATCCAATTCAATTTCATAGAGAATCGAACCAAATTGGATGGGTATTTGAAAAATGGAACCATGGGTACCATTTCTAAGTATGGATTTCGATTTCAATTCTAATTTGATCCTTCAATTGAAGTTCTCAAATAGACTAATTGATGCATGGAGAGTTTAAATATAAATGTTCTTAAGCTATAATCATTTAAGTATTTCATCGTATGTTCATTAAATCATCGACATTGATGTTAATGATTTACGTTTTTTTTTTTCAAATTTTAACTCAATGCAATAATTTACATCAAATGATTTACTAGAAGTAGAATAGTATTGGATTGAACGAGTTTATTTTTTACTTTTTTGAAAAAAAGCGTCTCGTTTTACTTTTACTTTCTTTTATATTTGGAGGAGGCCAAAAATATCAACTTGAAAGTGATAAAGGAATTCAAACCTCTCATTAATTCCAAAATCACTTCTATGAAATTTAAAGGATCCATTTGTCTAGGTACTTAAATAAAACACCATAACGAATTGAATATAAGTTTTTGTACTATGGTTAAGAAGAAAAAGTAAAGTGGTTAGTACATTGTATTTGTACCACCATTATTTTGTATTAAATTGATTTTTGAGTTTCTCGGTAATAGAAACGAGTACGCAGTAGAATCATCCAAACGTAGAATCATCCGAATTTCAAATTTAATATTCGAGATTGATTAGAATTTGAGTAGAACCGAACATATTCGATTAATTTCGGGTAACTTTTGCCTACCTCTGGTTAAAATAATGTTTAGTTACTTAAACTTGAATGGCTAACCTATTAGGAGTCCATTTAGGATTTTAACAACTGTAGAGTGCGGACCTGAAATATAATTTCTGACAACTTTATTCCCTTTGGAAGAAATATATTTTCTGAGAAAAGTAATTATGAAATTATCTTTTTGCCCCTAATATTTTTGCTAATGTTCTGGACCCCCAATTGATTAAGAATTATTATTGTTGTACATAATTTATGATCGTGAATATCTAAGATTCTAAATTGGATAATCAACTTTTGACTAACCAATTTTGCGAAAATTTTATTTTGAAAAAATCATCACAAAGCACCAATTTCTCTTTTAGAATTTATGTAAACATACTTATAAATAAACTCATAAATAATACAAAGTTTGACAAATTTATAAATGCTTTAAAAATAAAAATAGTATTAAGAATAATAGTGAATCTTACTGAATATATGAATAATAAAGGGTAATAATTTATTTTATATTTGAATTTCACTAAATTTGTATATTAATTATGAACTTTTAATAAGGATTAATAGTTATAATTTTAGTAAAAACGAATATTTGAGTTGATTAAATCTATAAGCACATGTTTGTCTAGCTACAATTCTTCAAAAATTCCTTTTTAAAAAAAAAAACTTATTTTCAATTACACATTCTAACAATAAAATATTTTATAGATAAATTTAAAAAAATTTCATACTTTTTAATCATGATTTTTTCAAAAAATTATTATTTTAAAATATATTTTTCTGAAAAAATTCTTTTTAATGTACGTCATGAGCTAATTTTATCTTTCCCAAACGATACGCTACGTAGATAGAAAGTGGTGGGGTCCATATTGTACTTACAGTCGAAATCTATCTTCTCTGCAATAACTATTCACCGCCACTCACGAAATCAAGTAGAAGTTTCGTTATCTTCTCTCGTAATTCCTCTCATTTTCTCTCTTTCAATTCGCAACTGCTGACATTTCAAAGAATCCGAGTCTTTTTCTCAATAATTTTAGCTCGACTGCATGGAATCTTTTTTGCCATCACAACTCTAAGCAGCTTTTCTTCTCCGACCAACAAAGGGGTTGCAGTGTCACTATGGGAGCCTGCAGCTCAAAGCCTCATCAAAAACCCAATCCTTATGCCAAAAGAGAAAATCCGGAACCATTACAAATCCCGGAACCCACCATTAATCTCGAAACTCTGGTGAGAGAAGATGGCGTCGAAAACGCCGGGAAGAAGTCTCCGTTCTTCTCATTCTACAGCCCGAGTCCAGCCCGTTTCCTCTCTTCCAAGAAATCTTCTCCGGCGGCTGCGGGGGGAGGGACATCGCAGCGGAGGATGTTGAAGATGCCATTTCCGCCGCCGTCGCCGGCGAAGCACCTGAAGGCGATGTTACTGAGGAGGCATGGCGGTGACGAGGCTGTGAAGCCGAGAGATAAAGGGGTAATGGAGGCGGAGAAGGGTTACGAGACGGCGGAATTGAATAAGAGTTTTGGGTTTTCTACGCAGTTTACGAGTAGGTACGAGGTTAAGGAAAAAGTGGGACGAGGACATTTTGGGTATACTTGTTCTGCCATTGCCACGAAGGGGAAGCTTAAAGGCCAAAATGTTGCTGCCAAGATTATTCCCAAGGCAAAGGTGTGTATGATTTTTCAATAATACTATACAATACTTTTGGTTTAAAGTATTGAGCTTTTGGTTCCCTCTTAAAAGGCCAGTCTTCTTAGATGGATCAAATTGCTTGTTTTTTTTCTTTTAAGCTTTGACACGTGTTGAGTTTTGGATTTCTATGTTAAACCAATGATAAATGTCTATGGTTTTTAGGAAATTTTCGTTATAATACTTGTAATGAACTTTCTTTAAAGTCGTGTTTTTGTTCACAAATTCTTGTTGGTAGTTTATTTGATTTCCAAAAAGAGTGTGTATGAGTTGGATTGTCAGGTTCTTATGCAGATTAATGTAAGAAATGCACTGGTGTATTGACCAGGTCTATAGAGTTCTATGTCACAAAATCGAGGGATTGAGATTTCATTTATCACATAAGCTTACGAAACCAGCCGACCTATACCAGATGAATAGTTATTGGATGAATTATTTGGTAGATGTTATGATAAGTAATCTACTTGAAATGCTATGCTTTGACATAAACCTTTGGCTGCTGTAATTGGGTCCCAATCTTATCCTATGATATGCCCTTTTGTGGAGCCAGGGATGTTGGTATTGAAGAATCTGATTATTATATGGTCAATGGCCTTGCTTAATAAGTGATCATGGTTATAAAGCTTGCTCATCTGAGAATTCAACACGTGCTTATCTCAACTGCCTAGCTGATTCTGAGTGAGAAATACCTCGGATTCTACCCGGCAAACTTAAGAAACGAAAACGAGATACTTGAGCAGCTTATGTAAATATAAATTTTATATTTGTCCCATGGAAATGGGTTTGTTTCGACAAAAGGAATAAATATATGGGCTTCCCTGCATCTGATCGACTTATACCTCCCAGCCCTGCATCCTAAAGAATCTCATTTTAAGCATGAAAAGTATATGAATTTATTGATTCCCATTAGACCAAATGAAAGATAAGATGATACATAGTCTTAGTTCCTTCCATCGTGTCTGTAAACTTGACAAGCTTCTTAAACTGTGATGGCGGAACTTAAATGAATTTTTTCCTCTATAGACTGGGAATGATGGTTGTCTCTACTCATAGAATACCTGCCCAAGGTTGATTTGACTACATCTTTTGTTATTGAGAGCTCTTTGGAAGCTACAATATCATTATTTTAAGAATATATATTATTTTTTATTTTTTATTTTTAATCTCATTTTGTATACGCAAAGACAACTTCTTGAATTTTAAATTCCATTAAGGTTTGAGGAGGAAATTTGCTCTGTTTTTTCTTCTTTGATGAACAAGGGACAGGAGCAGATGAGGTGATTGTTGAACCACCTCATCCAAAGGCCGAAGCTATTGGA
The DNA here is from genome assembly GCA_019097785.1 of Fraxinus excelsior. Classification (NCBI taxonomy): domain Eukaryota; kingdom Viridiplantae; phylum Streptophyta; class Magnoliopsida; order Lamiales; family Oleaceae; genus Fraxinus; species Fraxinus excelsior. The sequence goes on from CM032642.1 coordinate 14,346,817, forward strand.
GAAGTAACACGTTTATTTAAATTTATTCTTGAACATGTCCACTCACGTTCACATCAAATTTGTTTATATCAAAGGTCAGACGTGCATAATTTTAAGAAATGGGTGGTGGAAAAACTTGTACTTAAAGCCTCTACCTGCACTGATATCAGCACTTCGAATTATCTCATTTAAAACCTTAAACATATTCCCTCTATAATAGCTTATGTTCTTAGATGAGGTGTTTCAAGATTGGTCTGTGCTTGAGTTAATTGCTAAAGCTAGTTTTAGATGTTAAATTGGATGCCTTGTCGTTGTATGCAATTTCTATCTACGGGCTGCGTAGCTTGCTAATTAGAGCTTTCTGGTTCAAACTGCTCTTTCTTTTGTCACACTTTATGGTTTTCTTCAACTGTATGCTATTCAAGATGTAGCCAACTATTTCCATTTTATTGACAGATAATGCTTCACGTGTTTCTTGTGTGTGACTTTTTGCTGCTAAACTTTATTTTTTGTTACGCCGTTTTGATTCTTTTCCTTGTTTTGTTGCCAGATGACAACGGCAATCGCTATTGAGGATGTAAGAAGGGAGGTTAAGATATTGCGTGCCTTGACAGGACATAGCAATCTTGTACAATTCTATGATGCTTTTGAAGATAATGACAATGTCTATGTAGTAATGGAGTAAGAATGGATTCGTTTAACATTTTCTATTATCTTAGATATTGGCTCACTTTGTCCATTTGATTATTACCTTCTCTATAACTGAATGAATGTGTGTGGCTTGGGGCATTTTAATTTAAGAACATTTTTTGGAAGCGTTTTTCATCAATTTATTTGAATTTTGAGAAAAAGTTTATACGGTGAGAAACTCCAGTTCAATACTATTTTAAATCATTTTCAATTAAATGAATATATTAATTGATAGGAAAATATAGCTTAAAAATAATTTCATTTATCCAATCAAATTGAGTTATTTATAATAATAGTGAAAAAAGAGAATACCGTATATCATCAAAAGATTGCCACTACATGGAAGTTAATTACCTCGCGTGTGATTTTCAGGCTGTGCCAAGGAGGAGAGCTTCTAGATAGAATACTTGCAAGGTGTATTTTGATACCGTTCTTTTAAATGTTAACCACCATTCATTTGTTTTGTATTCATAACCATGCTCCGCATTTTTATTTTTTTATTTTCTTTATTAGAGGTGGGAAATACTCAGAAGATGATGCAAAGGCTATTATGGTACAGATTCTAAATGTTGTAGCATTTTGTCATTTCCAGGGTGTGGTGCACCGAGATCTTAAACCAGAGGTAACAAAATATCTCCTTGTATAGTCTTTTTTCCCTTCTCGTTCGTGGTGATAACTTCTTGGTTTTCGATGCATTTGACTCCCATTGATGGTCCGCTTTTGTGCACGCTAATTTTAGGATTATGATTTCTTACTTTCTTTATGTAGTCATTGTCAAACTTATAATCCTCTGTATTCAGAATTTTCTGTTTACCTCCAAAGATGAAAATTCCGAGTTGAAACTTATCGACTTTGGCTTATCAGATTTTGTTAGACCAGGTTAGTCTTCTATAGCTGGAGTCCTGGGAGTCTAATTTTTACATTTAACTTTACGGTTTGGATTGGATTCAATAACAATAGTCATATGCACAGATGAAAAGCTTAATGACATTGTTGGAAGTGCATACTATGTCGCACCTGAAGTTTTACATAGATCATACAGTACAGAGGCCGATGTGTGGAGTATAGGTGTAATAGCTTATATTCTGTTATGCGGTAGTCGCCCATTTTGGGCTCGAACAGAATCCGGCATATTTCGGGCAGTCTTGAAAGCTGATCCAAGTTTTGAGGATGCCCCTTGGCCTTCATTATCGTCAGAGGCAAAGGATTTTATCAAATGCTTATTGTACAAAGACCCACGAAAACGGATGACAGCTGCTCAGGCTCTATGTGAGTCTCTCTCTCACTATCATAGTTTTGAAACCTGACCTGTCTATCGACCCAGCTACAGCACTGGGTCACCAGGTCATGGGTTCAAATGATTGATCACCAGTTTAACTGGGGGGTCGTTGGTTAGAGTTACAAAGCAATTTTTCATCATTTTTTTATACCTTTTATAATCTTTCGTTTGCAGGTCATCCATGGATCCGAAATTACAGTAACTTGAAAGTACAACTCGATATTCTTATATTCAGACTAATGAAAGCCTATGTGCGATCGTCTTCTTTGCGTAAGGCTGCCTTAAGGGTGTGTATATAATTGAACAAGTGATGCAAACAATTATATTTGGCCTCTTCATGTGATCATATAAACCTCTTTTATGTCTATCATCTCTATGGACTTTTAAGGGCGTCCTTGCAGATTTTCGCAAACTCTAGTTTAATTTCCTTCAAAAAACTTAGTTGATGGAAGGGCTAACAGTGAAGTTGAGAATCCTTTACACATGCACACTCATTTCTACTTCCGACTTCTTAATAGTTTTCACCGAAGAAAGGGGAATAATTGTATTAGGAGGATAATGTGCACCTCAGAACTACATAATTTGTAGAAATTTTCTTTGATTTTATTGTTATCATAATTTTGTAAAATTTGGATACATGATATTAGAGCACTTAATGAGTTTTACTGTTCTAGTATTGTGATTTCCTAAACTGTAATGTAATATCTACTGGCAGGCTCTATCTAAGACATTGACTGCAGACGACCTCTTTTATCTTAAGGAGCAATTTGCATTGTTGGGGCCAAACGAAAGTGGCGGCATAGCTTTAGAAAATATAGAAGCGGTTAGTTTATTTGATTTCCCTGCCCTCGAAACCAATAATTGCTCTCTCTCTCTCTCTCTCTCTCTCTCTCTCTCTCTCTCTCTCTCTCTCTCTCGGTTCAATATAGCATTTCCCATTATTTTATTTTAAGCAGGTACTGGTGAAAAATGCTACCGACCTCATGAAGGTGTATCAAATTCCCGATTTCCTTGCGTCAGTAAGTATGGATCGCTTTTTTCTAGGTGCCTGTGCTTATATATATATATATATATATATTTGTTGAAACTTGAAATCCATGGACTAATACTATTTATCTGTTGTGTAACAACAGCTAAATGTGCTTCAATATAGAAGGATGTATTTTGAAGAATTCTGTGCAGCTGCTTTAAGTGTTCATCAATTGGAGGCACTCGACCGATGGGAGCAACATGCTCGTTCTGCATATGAGAATTTTGAGAAGGATGGAAACAGAATTATTCTCATCGAGGAACTTGCATCAGTAAGTCGAGTTTTCTGATTCTTAGATTTTTAGTTGATACTGCTGATCACATCATCCAGGAGCTTATACCATTAGAAACTACAAATTAATTTTGTTATAATTCATCTTAAACTTCAGGAACTTAGACTTGGTCCTTCAGTGCCAGTCCATGCTGTTCTCCATGATTGGATAAGACACACTGATGGAAAACTAAGCTTCCTCGGGTTTGTCAAATTGTTGCACGGCCCATCCACCCGTTCACTTCCGAAGGCTCAATAAAAGCTTAAAGGGCCTTTTTGCACGAAATGGAACAGCCTCGAGGCATAGCTCGTGAACAAGAATGGCACGAACTATAAGCTTCAACTTTGCTGATTGCTTCAAGGTTGGTTGTGGTAAAGAGATGGAATGATTCCATGATATCGTGTCCATATTTCGCATAGAACCTTTCCTTTAGTACTTTGTAACTCGAAATAGAGTCTTTCTATTTGTGATTGTTTGATAGAAAAGTAATAACGGCTCAATGAAATTCTTCGTGGATTTAAAAGAGACGAAGGCCAGAAATCCCGATAGAAACGGTCTTCTTGATTCTTTTGCATCTCAAAAATAACAAGAAAAACCTAGCAGACCTATATGATTTTGCATAAGGTGTGATTTTGAATCATTGTGATATTCATCATATTTCCCATGTTTGTTGATCTCATCGTTTTCATGTTGTACATCACCATTTCTTCATCGACCTTCGACTCAAATTCTATCTCGTCTCTTCATCGTCTTAGATCTTGAAAGCTGTAGTAGATTTATTTTTTAAAGTCTCATATATGTTCTTCGCATCTTACGTAGAATTCACGAATCAACGCTTTTTCGCGGGTTTAATCGCTAACAATTAAAAAATGGTTCAGACGATTGTGTGGGGAACAAACCTCTTGAAACGAAGTTAAAAAAAAAGGTGTTTTATTAGTAAAAATTTACAAAAGGGGACAAACAAAATGCCTCCAAGGGGCGCAAGCGCACGAGTACTAAAAAAAGAATTTTAAAGTTACACTAAGAAATTGAAATTATATATTCTCTGTTGAGAGTTTTTGATTCGGGGTCCTTTCTTCTATGTCTTCATTTTCTTTTTATATTTCCTTAGTAATTTCTGGGTGGTAAAATTGCTCGGAATTACTCAATTACTCCGTAACTATCTATTTTTTTCATGGTGACCGACTTGTTGGGGAGAAGTTACCTCGTAACCATTGCTATTACTCTTGCTTTCTAACTGCCCATCTTCGAATCGTGGGACATGTCGAATTTGTCTAATAATCGTTTTCATAACTGCTGGATTGGATGACCATGATGACTTAGATTCGTCTAACTCCTTGGCGATTTGACAGTTTGGGCGATAATATGACTATCACTCTGGGCGATCATATGGCACCCCGTTCGCTCAACCTCTGGGCGTCTTGCAAGTTTGGACGATGATATTTCTTGGTTCCTGGGCTTCCATTAGATTCATCAGCAATTCTATCTAGGCCTTTATTCTGGACTTTCGAATTGGACTTTACACTTTGAGCCTTTAATCTTGGACTGCGCTTTTAATGTGTCAACAAACGCTTTTCTCCATTGAGTATATATGGTGTTTGATACATTTGTGGAGCTTATATTAGCACAAATGGTTTGTAGTTTTCGAATGTCAATTAGCACAAATGGTTTGTAGTTTTCGAATGTCAATCGTACCGCTCAAACTAGAATAATTCCATGTTTGTTTGTTTAAAGAATGGATATGGGTGTTGATGTTGCACAATCTCGTCCAACAATCTATGCTAGTAGTCCTCATACTAGTTGAAACTCGTGTTTCTACAACTTGTTTGGTGGACTAGATTGTACATTTAAACAGTATTGAGGGAAAAAAAAAGTTAAAAGTTTTGTTCATCGTGCAAATTTTATATAATGAGGTTCGGCTCAACTAACACCTAAAGCAGTGAATATATATATATATATACATACTGGAAATGATTTGATTTATAGAATTGATTCAGACACGACTAAATCTTAGTACTCTTTGGCTCCCAACTTGTAATCACGGAAAAATTCCTCGATTTTTCATTCTAACGTCAACTCCAAAAACTTTAAACTTTTTTTTCTCCTAATGGATCATCAAGAACGAACTCATTTTTCACAAACTGAACTTTAGTCACCTCTCTAGATTTTTAGAACTTTAAAGGCTATTTGGTAAAATGATTTTGTTGATGTTTGATAATTGGGTATTTTGGTGTTTTGATCTTATAGTTGAGTTTATGGATTATGTAATTGATCTTCAACAAAATGTTTTCTTGAATGAATAGAGGTTCAACACACGTTTTGAACAATTGGGTATTTATAATAGAGCCCTTGTTTGGTGGAGATTAAAATAAGATATTTAGTAATTTTTTTTATAAAAGTTGATGAAATGTATGGTTTAAAAGTTGTGAATTCTATGAAATGTGTGATTAAAATTAATTGTTGACTTTTATTTGGATTAAAATTTGAACTTTAATTTCTACCAATTAGGGGTATAGAGTGTTTGAGGTTGTTTGAGATTGTAAAAAGGTTAAGAATCATGATGTAGAGTTTGGCTGGATCCACGGACCGTTCATGCCCCCCACGGGCGCCCAAAGGTGGTCACAAGCTGTTAAAATCGCTCGAACAGACCGTAGGCGCCCAATGGGTAGACATCGAGCTTTCTCCGAGCAGCTGTTAGTGTTTTTGTTATATCTTTATTTGTCGATTTTTAATTGAGACGATTCAAAGTACGTTGAAAAACTAACTTAATGAGCTACAATTCTTCTAGAAATATTATTTTTTTCAAATTCGAATGTTTTCTATGCAAAAGATGGATCTCAACCCGTCCCAGAAAATTTGAAGCATAACATGTGCGGCACTTTGATACTTCTTTGACTTTTAATTACATCTCATTGACTTTTAATTACATCTCATTGATCATGTGGCCTTCTTGGTCATTTCATGATCTTCTTGAGCCAATGCTGAGTCCTAATTACAACTCGATCAAATGATATTTTGGACATGAAATTTGCTAACACTTTATACCTAACACAATGTAATCGAATTCATTACTACATCAAACTATGCATTTCATGCACATGATGGATTCGATAATCTCATTTGTTAATTCTGAAAACTAAAGGTATTTAAAACATAATAGGTAGATGGTATGCACGGAGCACTCCGACTCGATGACCTATAAAATACCTAGTTATTCACCATGTTGCTCGAGGGATTGTAGATGCTTTGATAAAGAAATTACAAAATGGTTATATATAATCCCTTTTAAGGAGTGGAAAAACATCAACCTCTCCAATTGCAAATGAACAAGATTTCCCTTGTCTAATTCCACACCTTATGAACAAAGTGGAGTCGGTGTAGCGTAAAGTGAAGATCTGGGGAGTAGAGAATCCCTTGTGGGGTATTCTGAAGGTGTAACCTAGGCAACAAAAAAGAGGCCGATACTTTTGTTTCGCACGGGTATCACTAATAATTAAAAGATGGTTCAGACGATTGTGTAAGGAACAAATCTCTCGAGATAAAGTCCCAACAATGGGTGCTTTATTTATGAAGATTACAATTTGCAAGAAGCAAGATGCCTCCAAGGGGCACAAGCACACAAAGCAATTGAAAGTTTGACGAGAAGAACTAAAAAAATGAAATTACATAATTCTATGTTCGAGAGTGATTGATTCATGGTCCTTTCTTTCATGCTATTTTTTATACTTCCTTGATAGTTTCTTCTTGTAGAACTGTTTGAAAACTGCTCATCGCCCTGTAACTACCCACTTTCTCTATAATTGATTACTTGTCAAGGAACTACTGTTTTAACTGCTGCCATTACTTCAATTACTTAACTGCTTGCTTCCAAGATTCTTGGATCGTGGAATGTGATAAGATTGCCCATTAACTGTTTCAATAACCGTCGCCTTAAATAACAACTACAATGGTGGATTGCCAAAAGTTGGAGACTTTTACCCTATCATTGTTGGGGTAGACCGTTTATCTAAATATACAACTTTTACCACAGCGCCCAAGTATATATCAGCCGAAGAGACAACTCAACTCTTCTTCAAACATATTGTCAAATATTAGGGACTGCCTATCGTCAATGATCGTGATTCTCGATTTACTGACATATTTTGGAGTGAGTTGTTCAAACTTCTTGGTTTGACTTTGAGCATAAATTCTAGTTTTCACCCCCGATTAGACGGGCAGAAGGAGCGCTTCAATTCCATGCCGGAAGACTATTTTCAGCACTTTACCTTTGCTTCACATGAAACTTGGGTGAAACTTGTGGATGTGGCTCGGATGTGTTTCAATGCTCAAAAGAGCTCTTCTCCCAATAAGAGTCCTTTTGAAATTACTACTGATCAGCAATCGTTTCTCCCCTATACTGCAGATATCGATAAAAAATAGTATAAAAAGTCTGCAAATCTGAAGCAACCAGTGTTTAAATTGAAAAGATCAGAAAAAAAGGTTGTTGAAAATATTCTTGACTACTAAACTACTCGATCTTCTAGAAAATATTTTCAAGAGTACTTGGTCAAATAGAGCGGATGCAATAACGAGAAGTATACTCAATGGCTCCGAGGACGTCGTCAAAACAAATGGGAGAAAATGTCACGGGCTGCAACTTTGCTTAAGCCCTGTGATTCTATCGCAACCGTAGTTTGCCCAATTTCGACCGCACATTATAAATAATTTATTTAAATAAATAGAAGTTAGAAAATCTTAGTATGATTCTTCAGCATAAAGACGTCTACTCCAGTCAGTTAAGTTTTTGTTCCGAAATCTATTATAAGTGGGTATTAGTCTTTCAAACATTTATAAGCTTTCTAGTGTTCGCCCTCTACACTAGCCATTGTAATTTTCTGCTTTCGTCTATTGTAATGTTCAACTTTCAAGAAATCAATGATCAAGTTTATTTTAACGCATTTCAATTTTATGTTGTAAACTTTCTTTAAATTGTGATCAAATTTACTTTCTTCTCGAAAAGATCGAGTGAAGGCGGAATGTAGTCTATCGGAGCAGACTACTGCTGCATGGTGTCCCTTTCCGTGCTAAAAAGAAAGGTAACCCGTGAAAATGGGCGTCGTTAGAAGTGGCAATTTCTGTTGGTGTTGGGGGCAAAAATCGTAGCTGTTTTGCATCGTTTTTCGATCCAAAGCGGTGGTTTGGATTGATTGTTTGTTGGAGTATGTTGTGGTTGTGCTACTGCCAATCGGGGGAATTCTCATGGCAAAGGCGGTGACATCGATAGTGGCGAGGATGATGGCGATTAGGTGGAGTGGTTTTTGTTTTGGTTTTGGGGAAGGAGGAGATAGGGATGAGTTGTAGTTTCATTTTTTTTTTTTAAATTTTTGATTTAATAGGGGAAATGTAGTTTGTCCAAAATGCCACTGCCTTATTTGAGGAAAATAATGAAGTTTTTTATTTTAGAAGTCAAATGACGATTTTGGCAGTCAAACTGTCAAAAATGTCATTTTGGACTTGAGCTGTGAATTTTTTTAAAGGTTTGGTATTCACGATGTCTTAAATGAAAGGTTTGAGCAAAATTTGCTATTAAATAAAAAATTTGGTACCGTGGCTACCATTTTCTCGTCAATTAATATTTTCTGTACGACACGTTGCATAATTTAAATATTTAAAACTTCAGCAGCAAAAATGAAAGGTCTGGGACTTCGGTGCAATTTCCCTTTTTATTTTTATGACTTTCATTGACTTCAAGACGTCGTCGGATAAAGGGATAGCATTTTTTAGAAATTTAGGGTTTTTTTAGTGGCAATTAATTTTACATTATTAGGAAACGAAGAGGGCTTTCTGTGCATCGTAAAGAATATAGAAACTTCGGTTAGTAAATTCTTGATTTCCTGAATTAATTTTTCCCTTTCATCACAATCGCCGGTAGAAGAAGTTATTTGCTGCCATGACCGAGGTTTGTACTCCTTCCTCTGTGTATTGTGTTTGTATTTTTTGATTTGAAGCTAAAAGATTGCGTTTAAAGACCCCATTAATTTGTTACATCGAAAAATGTTGATATTTACAAGTGTTATTATCCACCGGGAACACCATTAGAAATCCTAAATCCACAAACTGTGCAGTATGGGACTAGATCACTGAATTGAAATTCAGGAAAAGATTTTGAATGAATCAGCAGGAATAGAATCGACATTTTTAGGGGCAGTTTCGAAGAAATAATTTTATGATGCCTAATTGCAGAGTATGAATTAGCACCATGAAGTTAGATTTATTAACCATAAAAATTGCTGTGGATATATTCAAAATATGTTATCAGGGTGCTAGGCAGAAGCTTTCCACTAGATATTACACCTGTAACTCTCATCTTGTTTATCACATGGGGTATTATTTTTTCTTATTTTTTTGATTGGTTGGAATGGAGTTGCTACAAGCCTACAATTATAAAGTTATTGTGAGGATGAAGGTTTTAAAATGAGTCTTCGTGTGTCTCTTCCTTTATTCAAAGAATCTTTGTTGATTGGTTCCTCACTTTCTGTCTTATACTCTGGTTCTGTTTATTAGTTCTATTAAATTTGATTAAATTTTGTTAGCGGGTTAAGATTTTCCTTTTTGTTGTTGTTCAGTTCTGGGTTAGTCAGGGTAACAAGTGGTGTGATGTTTGCAAAATTTATATATCCAACAACCCAGCCAGCATTAGAAACCATGAGCTCGGAACACGTCACAAGGATAATGTTGCCAAGAAGCTCAATACCATGCGACAAGACAAAGTTGCAAAGGAGAAAGAACAAAAGGAAGCAGCTCGTGTCCTGGAACAAATTGAAGCTGTAAGTGCAAAATTTTGTATTGCAACTGTTTATTATCGTTGTTACAAAACATTAATCTTTTTTCTTATGATGTTGCTTATATTTACTGATTTCACTTGTTCTTATGTTGGTGTCTTGTATCATCTATTATACCTGGGAAGGTACCAGAAATATGATCAGCGATTTTGTATTGTCCTGGTAAATAAATTATCTAAATATACACAAGAATCATTGGGACAATGGGACACAAAAGATTTGAACATTTTTTTGTCAGAGACTATATGCTAGTATTATAGGGATTTAGTTGCATTATACTCTGATCCATGCCACACGCATTTGAAGAGGTGATTGGTTCTTTTCTTTATGTTTTTCTCTTTTTAGGTTTCCCAATTCAGTTACTGTTTCCTTTTTGGGGCTTTCTTGTTACGGATTAGTGGATTCCAAGCATCCAATCTCTAATTACTACTTCCTGATAAGTGGAGAGGCAAATTGATTGGAAATTTTAGATCAGTGGCTGGTCAAACAATATATTGTCAGACGTATGTTGGGATATAATATCTTCTTCAGATATCCCGGCCATTGAAGCTAGTAAACTGTTTTACATGTAACTGCATTGAGCAAATATTAAAATGTTGCTCGTAAATTGGATAGCTCCAAGTGATACATATACCTTGTTTTTGGGATGTGGGTGTGAGTGGGGTAGCCGGTGGTGGGTGGGAGACACATTTTCTTTGTAAATGGATCTGTGTATGCACACATGCTCAGACATATACAATATTCTCACACTCACCAACAAAGGTCATCCCCAGTTCTCACTGATGGGACTGACATTTCATAAACCCTGCTCACGGTTCCTTGAGAGATGCTACATCTTATTATTTACTCATTCGTAACATTATGATAATTCAATAAGAATTAGCATTAAGATAATACGTTCACAACTCACAGAGAAGGCGATACATCCATGAAGAGCAATATCACATGGAAGCTATTTTAACCCTTGTTTGGCCCCCATTTCTAAAACTCGTTTTCCCTAACTCATTTTCAACCACACAGGTCATGAGACTTGCAATTTTTATTAACTTTTCAACCATACATTTTATTAATTTTTTTCAAAATCTACTAAAAATCTGAATTTTTATCAAAACCAAATAGGGGCTTAGTATGTTTATGGATGTTTCTCTTGATTCCAAATCTCCAATTTTATAATCTGCAATTCTAGCCTTGAAAGTTCTTAGCTATCCATGTTACTATTCATATTTAGAGGACTAAAGTTTATCATAGAGGTGACAACATAATTGATTCTTATTAGATTTGGCATTTATTACAATTTAAAGCACACGAACCAGTTATTTAGAATGAGATGTAACACAATTTTTTTTATTATTTTGATGCTTAAGTTATCTTATCAACATTCAACATATCTTCCAGAAAGCTAAGCGCAGTTATCAGAAGGACCTGGCAGTTTTCCGGGAATCAAGAGATTCTAATACGCAGGCATTGGTTTCTGAAGACAGTGGTCAGGGGATTGCTGAAGGATCCACATTTTCTGGAGGTAATAAAAATTGGCTGTTTAACATAATGAATAATTTTGGTATGATAAGACGAGTTTGTGCTATATATTTGTGTTCACCAGCCTCAGGGCGGAGAATTGTACACGTATGAAAAAAATATCCTTTCCAGATTATATCTTCTGTCAGCTAGTTACATTTCATAAGACAGTCTATTTCTAGTGTAAATTAAATTATGCCTGCCAATTGAGCTAACTTATCATACTTCATTACTGGAATTTCTGCAGTTCAGCATGTCATTGTTTTTCACAGTTGTGATGAGAATATCATGATTCTATTTGCTATGAACATGAAAATGATGTTTTCCTTGTATGATTTCTTGGAGGCAAGAGATTGAGCAAAATTCCTGCATTTATAGGTGCTGTTTATCATTCTATTCTTGGATAGATTACCAAGGACTGATGATCACATGAGCAAGTTTGTGTTACTTCTATTTGATCCTTTTCTGGTTTGTTTTACTTGTCTAACTGAAACAACTTTTATTATGACAGAGTGGGAACATGACAGTTCATCAGGCTATTACTACAATCAAAAGACTAATTGTTACTATGATCCAAACTCTGGCTTCTACTATACAGATGCTCTAGGTATTGGGTAAACCTATTCTAATTGTTTTAATCCTTCTGAACTTGCTCCTCCAAAATATCTTTCTTTCTTAACCTTGGTCATGGTATATCAATGAAACAGGCAAGTGGGTGACACAAGAAGAGGCGCTCGCCGCATCTCAAGTTTCTTCAGAGTCCATCCAAAGGAAACCTAGTTCAGGAAAGCCACCATCAACATCCGAGAACAGACCAGCTGCTGAAACAAAAAGTGTTGGGACCTCTCTAAGTGGACCTCCACCTGGGCATGTTGTGTCGGCACCACTCAATCCGATGAGATCCGTGAAAGGCGCTCCTTCTCAACTTACTGTTAATAAGAGGAAAAGATCAGATGAAAAGCCAAAAGCTATGTCTGCAGCGGAAGCTGCTGCCCTTAAGGCGAGGGAAGCTGCAAGAAAGAGAGTTGAAGAAAGAGAGAAGTCATTACTTGGTCTTTATAAGCATTGACACACGTTGGCTTCAGGAAACTCTTTTTGATATATGAGGTGAGTTTTAGCATGTTCGATACCAATTTACACCCCCTCCCCCATGGATCCCAATTGATGCCAGCTAGGTAAAATGTTTTTTACTGTCAGTCAGCTCCCATGTCTGATCCTTATCACTTCCAAATCATTTGTGCCGTTATACGGCGGTGTGTAATGGGAATTGGTTCATTATTGCTGACCTCTTGTAATAGGGCACTGTCTGGTTTCATCCATATGATATTTTTCTAATACATGAACATTTTAATGTTGTGATGAATTATTTGAATAAGGTGAAAGGTCTCACATGAATATATATTTCTTGGTATAACTATCTTAAGCGAGACTTAATTTGTGGAAAAAAAAAATCAAAGTTTCCCTTGTAGCTACAAACTTTTAGCTTAATAGTTCTAAAAATCGCCAGATACATTGATGGGAATGAGAAGAAATTAGATAACATGTTTTTTTAACATGCTTTAAGAACTCAAATTTCTTCTGAATAGTACATTGGGTGTTTATGTAATTTTCCAGTTTTTCAGTTTTCTTGAAATTTGGATTTTATTACAAATTAGAAAGTCAAAATCTATGAAGTGGGAAAGAGAAGAAATTTGATAACATTTTTGTACATACTTTAAGAACTCAAATTTCTTCTATACAGTGCGTTTTCATTTAATTAATAACTGTTTCCTTTATTTGGTTCTCTTTTGTTTAGGACTCTTCAAGGGCCTTTATCTCTTGTTTAACTGATTTCTTTGTCAACAAATCGGGGTGGCACAGCTTGAGGATAAACGAGAAAATGACGGTTTAGGTGTTTGGACATGTCTTATGCGATCTGAAACGAACAAAATAGAAGAAAGAAATGGTATGTGAGTAGTGTTATTAAGAATGTAATAGTTATTTTGTCAAGAAATTGTGTGTGGCGTGGATTAAATTCTGGATTGAAGATGAACTAAGAAAATGAAGGTTTAGGTGGACATGTCTTATATGATCTGAACCGAACAAATTAGAAGAAAGAAATGGTATGTGATATTATTACGAGTGTAGTTTTAAATCTTCGAGAACTGCACAAAGTGACAAATAGGACATTTATAGTCGACTCTAGATTTATTGAGAATAAGAGTTAGTTTGTTATATGTCGTCTTTGTTGTGTCAAAGAACTTGAGACATGTCACTTCAGTTGTCTCCTTATGCACTGTGTGAAATGGGCATTTAGTTTATGGTAATAGTAAACTAGAAGAGATCGATTTGAGCATTGCCTAGATTAGGGTCTGTTTATGAATTAAAGTTTCAAAGATGGAGGCAGTGGTTTTCACTTTCCATCGACATGAGCATGTTGAATGTTGGTGGCGCTAGACTTGGATAGCGACTCATTTTGTCGCGCATGTTTGCTTGATTTTGTTTATTGTGACTCGACGGCTCTCAGGCTTTGATTTTTAATATTTATTATTGTGAAATTTTAGCTTAGTAACAGTCATTTGGTGTCGTTTAATGTTACTTTTTCCCTTGTGTGACTAAGCAATAATTTTTATAATGTAAAGATGTGCTGTTTAGACAGATATTGACGTGAGAAAATCTTGACGTGTTAGGCTGAATTATGGAAACTCTTCTAAGCCCACAAATATAAAGTCGCATTAACGACAAGTAAAAGCTTAATGAAAGTTGTCAAAGAGTGATTTTTTAAAATTATTTTTAGCTTTTCATTTCACGTTTTCTTGTCGTAGTAAAATTGCATTCTTTTTTCTGCACATTTTTTCTCTCTGTTAATCTTTTCATGGAGGACACGACCAATTTCTTTTCAAATTCTGGAGAATTGTCAAATGAACTTTTGGGAGCCGATATTGTGGTGTCTACAAATTTATTCGGTTAAATTAAGTTTTGGCTCTCCGATTTTATATTGTATATTTATGGATTTTCAACCTTCAAAAGTGACGTTTTGGGTTGTCCATCCTATTGGAATTTGTAAATTTAGATCCTCAAGTAATGAAAATCGTCATTTAGACGTAAAAACTATATACGACTTTTTAAGTTGAATTGAAGCTAAATGTTAAGTTGTTTGACAATTTTGCCATATACGAGTCATCTGAAAGTCGCGTACGATTTTAACATTTGTATTGATGGTTTTGGCCACTTAGGACTCAGATTTATCCATTTAAATATTTTGAAATTTGTCGACCCTAAGTTTTTGACGGAATCATGGACGGTTGGCAGCGTCATTATGACTGAATCTTGATTAGCAATGACTAATTACAACTGATTAAATGATTACACCCACCATTTTTTGATAATGAAATTCATGTTATTCCTCAACGGGATGGAAAAGGTAAGAAAAAGTTTGGCAGATTCAAAGGATTTTCATGTGAGTTTGCTATATAATTATGGACAAAATTAATTGACTTTTTGATAAAGCTAATGGTGCAAATTAGTTGGTAGTTCTACCTTTACCCCACATGAATAAATATTGCTTAATTAAATAAAATCATGACACCCCACAAGTAATCATTTCTCTCTCCTTTGCGACGTCGATCTTGACGTTTATCCATACAAATATTCGGAATAACAAATTAATGGTTTATTTGATGTAAACTTTTTGAGAATAAATTTTGAGAAAACTAATTTTTTTTTTTTGAAAGTTATGAGTTCAGGTGTCAAATTATTTTATTGAAAAAATATGTAGTTGAAAATGAGTTTAAAAAAAAAAAAGAGTTTTAGAGAATTTATACCAAATGAGGGCTAAAATTTGTTCTCAATAAAATTATGATCTCTATTCTATGTATTCTGCTTTAGTACTAGCACCAATTTAGGGATGACAGTGTGGGGGGTTCGGGGCGTGGTACTCCCACCCTTGCCTGAGACGGGGTAGGACGGGGGCGAGGCTTCGTCGATCCCCTCCTCCTCCTCCACAAGCTCCGCAACCAGAGATCACGACAAACATGTATGTTTTCACGGTAGCGATTCCCTTCCTTACGTCCCAATACTCAAGCTTCAACGTTCTTGATTATTACCAGAAAAAACTAAGAACAACCTTTACAAGGATCACACTGTTGGTAAAATTCTTTAACGTCTGCACCACAAAAATAGCTGGTTAAAAAACTCACATTAGATCAAAGGGAAAAAAATCTCTCACGATAAAAGAGACAAAAATAAGAATTGAAGAGTGAAAATAAAAAATTTTAAAACACGTGGTCAACGATTTAATAAGGCCAATTCGACGACCTTGAAATCTCTAAAAACTTCTTCAACAATTCGAGGATTGTACAGTCCTCCGTCCATTTTTCCGCAAGTTCAACACCGCAACTTTAATGAAATAAATAAAAAGTTAGGGTACCCTAAAAACCATTTGAATTAGAGAAATGGGTTTTGATGGAAGGACTGAGAGGGAAGTGAAAAGAAAAGGTGAAGAAAATCTTGAAATTAAGGGACGATGAGAAGAAGAAAAATAGTGGGGAACATATGAAGATGAGCAGATTCGAGGACATGTTTAACTTTAATTAATTTATTTTTTCCTTCACGGGGCAGGTTCGGGGCGGGGGTGCCCTGTGACCCGAGACGGGGCGAGCCGCCCCGCCCCGCCAACCCATTCGGGGCGGGGAGGGGTAAATTGCCAACCTTACCCATCATTTAATAGTCCAATCCCAAAAGATTTTTCTTAATGGTATTAGATCTAAGTGCATGTTCGATAAGATAAATTAGATTTTACTAGATAATACAATAAATAAATAAGTTTTTTTTTATATTATTTAATTTGTGTGTTCGATTTTTTTCTACTTTAAGGTTCTGAAATATTGTGTCATCATAGAATCCGCAATATCTATTGTAACATTATTTACTCAGATTGCATCAAAGGCTCCCATAAATAGATGTAATTTTTTCAACAAAAACAGAAATAATTAGCAATTTGGCAATTTAGCTTTTTTGCATTCTTAATAAATGGAATGTAATTCTATATAAGTGGGAAATGAACTTGTAAAAAATACAAAGCAATTATCATGCAGTTGCACCACCGATACATAAAATAAAGGAAAAAAGTAACTTTTTTTTGGTAAATTACCCCCCCAAAAGTGAAAAACATGTCACAAATATAAAATAATAAGAAAAACAGTATATATCGCTGATAGAGTTACAAGAAAAAAAAATCTTATTTCATCAACGAGACAAAGAAGAACTGGGATTGAACCCTAAGCAGCCCAGCAATCCTTGTTTATATGGCAAGAAAGTCCTTTTCTTCATCTCTTCAGACACAGCCCGGTTCACAGTGTAATGCAATTCATGAGCTGAAATTGATGGCCCTGTTGTTCTTCTACTCGATCCTGATCCAACACTGTCCGTTGATCTAAAGCTACAACACTTGATCATTTGATCATCATCTTGATGGCAATTTTTCTTCAACTCTGTTACCCTACTTTCTGATGCACTTCTGAACAGTAACAAGTCCTTTATTTTCCATTTTTTGTACCAAGATGCAGCTGAAAAAATGGATGAATTTGATGAAGAAGTTACTGCAGAAGAATTCTTGGATTCTCTTTGATTGTTGTCGGCATCAAATAATAAGTCGGAAACTCTGAAAGGAGATAAAGATTTTGTTCTTCGAGAGCTTTCTTGAATGTTTTCTTTTCGGGTTTGGTCGATGGCAACCACGAATGGATCAAATTCTTTCTTCCTGTCGTTAAGGATTAAATCCCACGTTATATATAAGGGTTTGGGTGGATATTTCTATTGGACTTTGCTACTTGTACTGTTTTCTTTACAGATATCAAGGGTGAGAATGTATGACACCTCGGCCTTTGTCAACAAAGGTGTATAACAATTTAGGTACATGTAGCTTAATTCATTTCTAAAAAAGAAATTCGAGGATCAATAAAATATTCTAGTCCATAAAAGCAAAAACAATTATGCTACTTGTACAAATGTGGTTTACAAAAGTGTGTTGACAAAATGACGAGGCAACATTTAGGTCATTGATTTCAAAAATTGTTTTTTAAATCATTGGTCAAAATATTGACGTATTTTGTAAACCAAATTTGTAACTCAACTTTGTAAGAATAAGCAAAAACCAGCTTTTCAATCTGTCTAAAGCTTAGAAGGCGTTAGATTTAGAGATTGGTGTTCTCAAGCCAACTCACGTTGATCAAAGAGAAAATATAATGCTAGGCAACTCCTCTTAATAATCAAGGTTGACGTTTTAATACATAATTTGAAGAATCAATACCTGTGAAGCAGGGAGAATTTCTTGGGTGATTGAGCAGATTTCGGAGAATCGGGGGGCTTGTTTTCGTATTGTAAGCGTGGAGGGGGTTTTAGGGGCTTGATTTTCCCTCCATCAAACAGTTCATCAGCAGTTAATGAACTTTTCTCCAGTTGACCACTAAAATCAAAAGCAAAATCTGCACCATCATCATTGGTAGTATCACCACCACCAGGTGCGGCGGTGCTGTAGTTCTTGAAGTCTCTGTAGAGGGCGGAAACACGGGCGGGGCTGGTGGGGGTACCGTAGAATAAGGTGCCAAATCGCTGTGGGCTTGAAGGGGCAGTTATGTATGGTGATGTGCTCCCACTGTCAAAGTTGAACTCCACAGGCGGTGATGGTAACATCACCTCCACCTCCATTGGTGAGTCCGTGAGAGAGAAACTCTTCAAATGGCAGAAATGTAACGAAAGATGATAGATATATAAACACAAATACATGGGTATTGGGGGGGGGGGGGGGGGGTGTCGGGGTGAGATTGACCAGTAGCAGAGCCGCCCTCTACATCCGGCTTGATTATTCTAGTAACGGGCTGTCGTGTGCTATTTGGATACCGTCATATTCTTATTCAATAATGTTGTTAGTTAGAATTGGAGTTTCATTTATCTTAAAACTATCAATCTTGCGAAATGAATAGTTCAAATACTTATAAATTGGTCTATATTTTTATTGTATTCGATGTGAAATTTTATCCCTTAACATGCTATTTGAGCAGATCAGTGTTGAAATCAATGTGCTCGTTTTTTTAGTCTTAATCAGATCGAATTATTCGTTGAAATTCAATTGAATCTGATACCATATTAAAATTTGGGGTTCCATCCTAAAAAGTCAACTTTGTAAAGTGGAGTAACTCAAAGTCTTATAAATTCATCTGTATTTTCATTTTTATTCGATGTGAGATTTTATCCATTAACACTCATATTTGGTTCAATTATAAAGGTGAATTAAAATTTAAATTAAAGTCAATAACTAATTTTAGAATATTGTTATTGTATATAAGCAATTATATAATGATTTACATACAACTGATGTATAAAAAAGAGAGGGGAGAAGTTTTTTTTTTTTAATTATTATTATTATTTTTGGTTGGTGAAATTCTTATCCAATCATATTTCATGACATAATATGTATATAATCATTATATAAACTTATTATGTACATATAATACAATCGATAATTTTAATCACATATTTTTTGAGACACAATTTTTCAACAGCACGTCAATAAACTTTTACCGGAATCTACTGAAAATCTTATTTAATCTAAACCAAGCAGGGGTTAAGTATGAGATCCATTCTATTACACTAAGTGCATGTTTAGAAAATTTGATAAGTAGTTGTAAGTTGTGAGTAATGTAAGTGTTTTTAACTTGTAAGTTGAGAGTTTTACGAAATATGTGAATAAAAGATATGATTGATCAGTGTATTTTACGCATTTATATAGGCTCGTAAAGTTACTTAAGATTTGATTATTTGGGGTAAATTTCTAACCATATCACTGTATATATTATTTTTCTAGGTAAAACCCTAACGTTGAGTTGAATCAAGAAAAAATTGAAGAGATTTTGAGCTTAATTGAAGCTGAAATGGTGGATTGCGTGACCATTAAGGAGTTGAGACCTCGATTGGAAGTTTGGAATAGTTGATTGGAGGATTTCATAAATTTTGAAGACCAAATTCAACATTTGGAGAGTTTGGGGATCAGAAGTGGAGGAAATAAAAATCTTGGGGGTTAACTTGAACGTGTTCACAACTTGAATGACCGAAATTGAAAAGATTCAAAGTTGGAGGATCAATTGGGATGAAGTAAGAAGTTCAAGGATGAAAGTTAAATCTCGAAGGACCAAACTTTGCAAATAATGAAGAAATGCTGCTCTCTACCTCAAATTGCATTCTGATGTCGCTGCTGGGGCAACTTTGGGAACTCAACACCTTCACCTTACCTGATTCCAAAAGATAGGTGGTTTCCCGTTGCTCCAAATATTAGGGCGTGAACAAAGAAGCAATCAAGATGCAACTGTTTTCTAAGGTTTTAAAATGAGTAATGCGCGGTAATACGTTTCGGTCGAGTATCAGTTTTTTTCTAATTTTTAATATTATTTTAAATATAGTAAACTAATAAATAAACAAAATAATTCATTTTTTGAACTTCATACATATTCCTCAAATTTCAAAAAATAAAAAAAAATAAAACAAATATTGTTCTAAATTATAATTACTAAAACCACTTAGTAATTATTTCCTACAATTAGATTAGACAAACATCGATTTAAAAAAAAAAAAAAAAAAAAAAAAAAATCTTAAATCTTATCTAAATCTTTATTGGGTTCTAATTCAGTCTCGTCTTTTTCATTCAAATCATCTTTTGTGTCATTCGATGCAAAATGTGCATCTCCCATCATTAGGTTTACTAAAATTTTCAACAATTGCAATTTTTCATCCAACATCCCCAGAACTTTCTTTTAGCTCATTATCTCCGGAAATAGAATTAGATGCCGTGGAGGAATCATTTTACTCCATTGACTCTAGTAAATTGAAGCAAGATAAAGTTTGATTAAAAAAAAAAAAAATGTAGAACCTTCAAAATCATTATAATATAATGATGGATGAGTTTGATAAATATTAAAATCTAGAGGAGAAAAAAACATATGACCCTAAAAGTTCTAATTAGGTGAACAATAAAATAGTGAAAAATAAACCTTCAAGTTTCTACAACTCAATGAAGATTTCAGCAGTGAAATTAGAGGAAGATTGAAAAAGAGACTCGGCCTTGGTGTAAATAGTTTGGGTAGCGATCGAGAACTTTTAATTAAAATAAAATTAGTTTTCTAGAAAAACGTGTCGCTAAACGTTAACCCTAATTTTTCTAGAGAAGCGCGTTCGTCTAGCCGTTATAAAAACGAATTCAAATCTATTCGATCGAATCCAATCCCGAATAATAATTTTATTATCAATCTCGATTTATTTCATTTAAATCCAATTTTTAATAACTTCAAACCCAATTATTAAAGTCCAATATTTATAGTCCAATTACATAAGCCCAAATTCAAATTTTAATTCTTTTAGCCCAATCCATTTAAGTCCAATTAAACGAGTCCAAAACCGGAATTTATTTATTTTAGCCCAATTAGAAAACCCTAAAGCCCAACTATTTGGCTCAATTACCTGCCTAGGGTTTTGTGCCCTAATTATCACTATACATACCACATTAGCACTCACACTCACACAACATCCATTTGGTAAGAACTTGTCTATCCCAACTCTCTCTCTATTCCTATGAGAGATATCATTGATGCTAGAAAATCCATTTCTAGCATCAACAATAAGCTCCCCAAGCTGCAACACTGTACAACCATTCACCAACAATTAAGAAACCAGACACTGCACAACCACCCCAACACCAAGTCTACTGCAAACACCAAAACCACCAACTCTCACGAGACCAACACTGCCCAGTTGCAAACCACACACCACCTCAAACCAACACTCACTGCCTAACATCACCACCTCACTATCGAGACCTCCAGGGCCGGTCCTGTGATTTTTGGACCCTGAGGCGAACTTCAAAAATTGGGCCCCTTAGAATCAACGTAAATGTAAAATTCAACAGTATATTATGCAACATATTGCTAACTTAAAACTGAATAGTAGGCAACAAACAAATATAAATAACAAAATATTTATATTATAAAATAACAAAATCGACAAGAGTTCAAACAATCAGTTAAATATTATTCATCTTACTGTTTTAGAGGCAAAAACATTAATCATTCATATAAGCTGACCAGACCATAATTATAAAAGCCGACAAGGCTTCAAACATTTTCAACATATTCAATATCAAGTTAGGGCAAACCATTGCTTACTTGAGAAGTAGGATTTTGACGAAAATTATGGAATCACACCATTAAAAATCCCACCATCACATTTCACAAGTCTGAAAACAAAATTTCACATTAACCACAATACCAATACAATGTCTTAAGCTATGAAATTTACCCTTTTCAAATCACTGTATG
The DNA here is from genome assembly GCA_019097785.1 of Fraxinus excelsior. Classification (NCBI taxonomy): domain Eukaryota; kingdom Viridiplantae; phylum Streptophyta; class Magnoliopsida; order Lamiales; family Oleaceae; genus Fraxinus; species Fraxinus excelsior. The sequence goes on from CM032642.1 coordinate 14,368,745, forward strand.
AAAATGGATCTCCAAAATCACTATATGAAAATGCTCAATTCTGATTTACTCAAGTTTCCATCATTTGGTTACAATTTGTACTAATGTACCAATCAAACCATCATTATGTACTTATGTGGAACTTGTTGTTACAAGTTAAGCTATTTTTTCAACCATGAAGCTCAATTCCATCATTTTTTCAACCATTTTTTCAAAGTTAAGCTATAGAACATGTTGTTACGAGTCCACAACTCAACTAAAAATTGGCTTCTTTACTTCCTGTTAGAATTCAATTATAGATAAAAAAAAAGTATTAACCCAGTATCCATTCGTGGGAAAATTTCCTTGAGAAATAGAGCAAATACCTCTCGGCAGGGTTGCTGCAAGATTGACATTTGTGCAGCATATTTTCTGTATAAATCAAATAATTCTGGTTAGTGAAAACATAAAGTTGAGGTCTATGACAAAAATCAAAACTTGAAAGAAGAAACTTTTATTGATAAAACTAAATTATTTCACAAATCAGACCTTGTGATTGGCCTACGTGCTTGAATTGGAAGATTCTTATAATAAATCCTATTTGTTTCATCGCTTCTGCGTAACCAGAAAAATATGACCCAATTATTTTCCTCTTCAAAAGCATTCGGAAGAACTAAAAAAAAGAGACATGAAGAATGTTAAATTAAAGAGTCAAGATTTACTCCGATAAACCTCTCTTGTTAACAACACGGGGATATGGACGAGAATGAACTCCCACTAAATTCTGATTGATCAAACTCAAAGCCCGTCTATTGGGTCTCACCTCCATTCCAAACTTTCTGCCAGTAATTACATGAACTATTTTTCAAATAACTCAAAACTACCTCCCAATAATCAATTAATCTCGATTAGCACGGTAACAAAAGTCATTAACAGAGTAACAGATCCCAACAAATAAGAACTTTTCTCATAAACCCATGTCCCTACCCAATAAAATAAAACAAAACCACTCCATTATGAAACATTCATCATTAATGTTCAATTTATTCACTCCAATTCAATAATCCAATTAACTAAAGAACAATATCTTTCAACTTAATATAAATATATGAAAAAAAAATGCAAATTTACCAGAAGAGAAGGACCGAAACTGATTGGAAGGTCGAAAGTTGTGATTTTTATTATTGCGAGACAAAACATTGAGACAGTATGACTTGGATCTTGGATGATGCCGAACGCGGCTCAGACGGAAGTGAATCATCGTTGCCTTCGTTGATTTTGTTGAGTTAGGTTAAAAAAAAATGGGCGGCCAAAAATGAGGCCCCCTCCAATTTTTGGCTCGAGGCCATGGCCTCTATGCAAAACCGGCCCTGGAGACCTCCAGCAGCATCACCAACCCACGCAGCTACTCAAACCACCCAACACCAAGCCAACTCCACACAAGCTTTGCTCAAGCTACTGCCAAAACCACCAAACCGTAGCCAAACTCCACCAAGCTAACCATCAGTTCCAGCCACCTCAAGCCACCAAATCCCCAAACCCGAAACCATAGCTCCAACAAACCGCCACCACCACGTCCAAGCTCCAAACCGAGAACTACCAACCCAAAATTTGAACCCCAAATCGACTTCAATCGCCACACAATCAAGAAATAAATACAACCCATAAGCTTACCTTACTTTCCGGCCTATTTCTCGAGCTTGAGCCACCAAGGAAATCAAAAGAGGAATCGAACCTTCTAGCCTCGGACCGGCCTCCAATCCACGCCAAAAACCTACCCCCCACTCGCCACCAGCTTGGCGCCACCATCTAGCCACCACAAGATGGTGGCGCTGACCCTTCGCCAGCGGCAGCCGGATCTGCCCTTCCACCGTGCACTCTCTCTCTCTCCAAGGGAGAGAGAGAGTGATATATGTATATATTTTATATTTTGATTTTTGATTTTTGTCTTTTAAGCCCCCCAAGTTTTAAGTTTATTTATTTCAGTTCCTAAATTGTAAGTGTTTTAATTTGAGCCCTTGGCATTTTATTTTCAGTTTTAAATAATTTCAATTTAGTCCCCAAGTTTAGAAAATATTATTTCAGTCCTTGTTAGTTTATTTTCAGTTTTAACAAATTTACAATTAAGTCCCTAAACTTCTAAAAGCTATTATTTCAGTTTCTAGTTTTATTTTCAGCTTTAATAAGATTTACAGTTTAGTCCCTAACTTTCAAAAGTTACAATTTCAGCCCTTTAGTTCTATTTTCAGCTTTATTGTATTTACAGTTTAGTCCCTAAACTTATAAAAGTTATTATTTTAGCTTTTAGCTTTTATTTTTCAACTTTATTATATTTACAATTTAGTCCCTAACTTTCAAAATTACTATTTCAACCCTTAAACTTTTATTTTCAGATTTAATAAATTTTCAATTTATCCCCTAAACTTTATTTTATCATTTTAAGCCATTTATTACAGTTTCAATAATTTTCAATTAAACCCTTAAACTTTATTTTAACACTTTAAAACTTTAAAGTTTCGAAAATACTAATTCAAACTTATTTTCTATTTTGGCTAGACGAAACGTACGGACAATTAGGAGATTGAAGTTACTTCTCGCTCCATTTTTCACGAAACTCGAGATATTGAGGTAGACTCGCCACCATTAATTAGTTTAAATTATAATTGCATGCTTTATGTGAAATTACGTGATTTATATGCTTTAATGCATCAGATGAGAATATGTCATATTGTTATGATGTTGTTATGCTTGCCATAACTTATATGCTTTAATGCATGAAAAAGACGAGAATCTCTTATGTGATAAGATGAGAATGTTATGCATAGCTAATGTGCTTTATACGCACGAGGAAGAAAGACTACCCACACCCTATGATTTTAAAAAGCCTATGCTTTTCAAGAAATAAGCCAAAGAAGATGTCACGTTGTATATTGCGTAAGTGTGTATTTAATTATTCTGTAAATTAATTATCGGCGATGAGTCTACTGAGTATTTCTTCGAAATACTCACTCTGTTATTTTAACAATATTTATAGACTTCGGAGGCGATTGAGATTGATGGGCAGTGGTGGTACAAAAATTTGATTATCGAATTTATTAAGTTTTGAAATTTATGTATTTGAACTGTGTTAACGTATTGTCGTTTCCGCTATTCCAAAAACATGATATTTAAATTTTAAAACAATTTTCCTATGAGTTTACTTGTCGACGAAGTTTTCAATTACAAATGTGATTTCAAAATTAGGTTAATTCCGTGATTTTCGATTATTAAATTATGGAAAAAGACAATGACGTGGCAATCCGGGTTAACGGAACTCGGGGCGCTACAGCTTGCAATTTTAAGCATTTTTTTTTCTTTCCTGAACATCAAAAAAAGAGAAAATTTTCAAAGAGATTTTTATTATTATTATTATTATTATTATTATTACTGAAAGTCGCTACTACCATCATTCGATCCACCGACTTCGAAAGTAAAAGAAGTTTATGAAGTTTAACGTTATTTTATTCGGATACCTGTTTTACAATTTACGAGATTTAGAAGAAGAGAAAGAAACGTATCCGGATTAGAAAGAAAGAAAGAAAGACGAGTTTGTGCATAATTTACAAGAATTTTTAAATTTTTACGTCCTCGTAATTTTAACTAAGAGAGATAAATAATCTCGCATAATTGGACTTTGCATAATTGGTTTAGGACATGACACCCATCTGTAGAAATGCACCAAGTGACGCGGAACAAGCCGCTAGGGACTACAATCATTTCAGGCCTAGACTCGATTGGACTATAGCCCAACACGTAGAGCAACTGAACATTGTACGCGATCGGGCCATATAACATGGCTATGTGACCAATGATCACCGATCGATCCATCATTTACTATCGACCTTCCGAGGCGACTACGCGGAGGTAGCTCGCAGCATATACATAGATGCACTGGTGTCACCTAATATGGAGGTTGAATATGACACCTTTTGCGTGAGATTTGTGGCATACTGGCCCATGTATTTTGAGCACCGCTTTGGGGTTGCACCTGAAGGGGAGCCAGAACTTGAGCCCGAGCCCAAGCTTGAACTTGGGCAAGGAGATGGGTTAGTACTCGAGGAAGACCCCAAGGAAGACCCGGAAGAAGAACCCGAAGAAGATCCGGAAGAAGACCCGGAAGAAGAACCCGAAGAAGACCCGGAAGAGGACGCTGATCCAGCGCTCGGAGAGTTTTCCATCGCCAAATCATGTATAACCGAAGGAGAATAGAGAGATAGGATCTAGTGTAAGTTTGACATCATTGTATAAGAAAAATATTGAAAATGTTCGGCATACATGCCTTCCTATTCATGTACCCGCACCAAAAGAAATTGAGTTATGAATGAAATGATGTTTGAATCCTATTTTTCGTCTTTCGAGTTATCGTTTATTGTTTATACGCCTAGTCAACTGTTACAAATTATCTTAAATTTTATGAAGGTTATGGCACCACCTACTCAAATCGACATCATCCGAGAATTTCTCAGGACTGTGCAGGAAATGAGACAGATTCTGCAGCCAATCAATCCCAACCCCATTGTACTAGTGATTGAACAGTTTAGAAGGTACAGCTCGCCTACGTTTGACGGCGGAGATAGGCCACTGGCAATGGAAGAGTGGCTCCAGGCTATTGAGAAAATTTTCAAGCATATAGCCTGCCCTGAATACAAGAGAGTAGGTTGTGCAGAATTCATGTTAATTGGAAGAACGGGATTTTGGTGGGAATCTGCATCCCGCACAAGGAGCGAAGAACAACAAGCAGCCCTGACTTGGGATGGTTTCAAGGAGGAGATCAGGGACAAGTTCTTCCCACAAGCTCTTCGAGATCACAAGGAGGCTGAATTTCTGCGATTAGTACAAGGAGAAATGGACATAGCCGAGTATGAAAGGAAATTTGAAGAACTGTCACGTTATGCTCCACATCTGGTGGAGACGGAGTTCAAAAAGGCTCGGAGATTTGAGAGGGGTCTACGCTCTGATGTTAGACAAATTGTCATTCACATGAGCTGCCGACTTACCGAGAGGTAGTAAAGAAAGCTCAAGCAGTAGCCTATGCCGGTGGGAGAACGGGAAACCAAGAACATCAGTATGAGCAGAGAAACCTATGAAAGAGAAAGTGGCAAGGTCCGAGCCGCAACCAAAACCAGAACCGGAACCAACCATTCATCAAGAGGTCGAATCCAGGACTAACAGAGAGGCAGATGCGCAATTTCATTTCCCCCCTGCCCTAAGTGCCAGAGGATGCACAAATGAGAATGCCTTTTTGGAAAGGGTGTCTGTTACAAGTGTGGCCAGTCAGGTTACTTCGCATCGGATTGTCATGCTCAGCCCGCACAGGGTTCCAATAAGAGGATGAACCCAGACCAGAATAGAAGGGGGAAGGCAAGAGTATTCGCTATGGATGCAGCCGAGGATTCCGACGTGATTGTAGGTATACTATCTATTTCTGGGATACCTGTATATGTTCTGATAGACTCGGGAGCCACATTCATTTATATCCAATGCATGCTTAGAAAGACTGAACCTGATAGGAGTAGAGACTGGTAGTATTCTCGAGGTTAGTTTGTCATCAGGAAGTACTATCGATACTAATAAGATAGTTTAGGCCGTACAAATAGATTTTGATGGTCAAGTTTTGGAGGCAGACTTGAATATTATTCGAATGAAATATTTCAATATTATTCTGGGTATGGATTGGCTCAGCGCCAATCGTGCCGCAATCATGTGCCACGAGAAAGAGGTTATTTTTCGCAAGGACGGTGAAGAAGTATTCAGGTTTTATGGGACGAGAATCAAGTCACTTCCTCGCCTTATCTCCGCTTTACAAGCCAAAAGGTTTTTAGCCAAGGACAATTGTCAAGGCTTTTTGGTTAGTTTGCAAGACAAACCCGTAGAGGAGATTACTTTGGAATCAATACCAGTAGTATGTGAGTACGGTGATGTCTTTCCAGATGAGCTACCCGGTACTCCGCCGGATAGATAAGTGGAGTTTTCCATTGACTTGGTACCAGGAGCTGCCCCTGTTTCCAAAGCTCCGTACCGTATGGCGCCAAAGGAATTGCAAGAACTGAAGGTGCAATTGGAGGAATTGCTAGAGAAGGGTTTCATCAGACCAAGTGTATCTCCATGGGGAACACCTGTTTTGTTCGTAAAGAAGAAAGATGAAAGTATGAGGATGTGCATCGACTATCGAGAACTTAACAAGTTGACGATAAAGAATAAGTATTCTCTTCCCAGGATCGATGACTTATTCGATTAGTTGAAAGGCAAAGCTATTTTCTCCAAGATCGACTTGAGATCTTGACGTAGCGGAAGATTATAGGAAAGATAAAAATACATACAAAGTGAGAGAAAAATCACGAAAATTTTATTCAACTCAATAATAATCTGCCTCAAAGGGCTTACAAGACTTTAAATAGTAAAACCCTAGCAAAATTCGGAAAATAAATAATAAAAATAAAAAATGATATTTTTCCATAAATGAAAAAATTCGAGCTAACAACTGAAATGGAAACTCCTAAGATTCAGTAATTCGCCAAAAACGGACAAACCCGAAGTTATCATGAAATCATTTTTTTCCTTTGCGATCCCACTTCATCATGAACTCTAACTCCTTATGCACTTCATCATTCTCCCCAGGTCGAGAAAAATTCGCCCTAGAATTTGACGTGGAAGAAGTCTCATCATCATCAGAATTATCACCACGAAATGGTACCAAATGCTCGACATTAAACACATCGGATGTACGAATATGACTTGGCAGCTTCAACGATAAGCATTTGGATTAATCTTCTTAATGATCTCTAATGGACCAATCTTTCTGGCAGTAAGTTTGTTGTACTCATGAGTAGGAATACGATCGTTAGTTAACATTGCCCAAACAAAGTCACCTACCTCAAATTCAACATCCCGACGCTTAAGATCCGCATCATGCTTATACTTAGTGACAACAGCCTGCAACTGATCATGAGCCTGTGAGTGAACCTGTTGCAACTGCTGAATGAAGTCCTCGGCCTTGCCATGCATTCTAACAATATGAGAAACTGAGATCAAGTCAAGGGGACCACGAGGAGCAAGACCATACACCACTTGAAATGGACTAAAACCTGTACTCCTGTTGACATCATGATTATGAGCAAATTCTGCCTGACACAACTTTTGATCCCAAGACTTGATGTGATCGCCAACCAAGTAATGTAGTAAATCACCCAGGGAACGGTTAACCACCTCTGTCTGTCCATCTGTCTGAGGGTGATATGCACTACTGAAGTCCAACTGTGTATTGACCGAACGCCATAAACTGTGCCAGAAGTGACTGAGGAAGCGAGTGTCCCGGTCAGACACAATAGATGTAGGCAGTCCATATAGGCGATAGACCTCATGAAAGTACAGCAAAGCCACATTGACGGCATCCGTAGTTTTCTTGCAAGGGATGAAGTGAACCATCTTGGAAAACCGATCGACCACTACAAAGATAGAGTCAAAACCACGCTGGGTCCTAGGAAGCCCCCACAACGAAATCCATACTAACGTCCGTCCAAGGTTGGGTTGGGATAGGCAGGGGCATATACAAGCCAGCATTCGTTGCCTTGCCTTTTGCCAAATGACAAGTCCGACAACGTTCCACAAATCTGCCAACATCCTTGCGCAATGATGGCCAAAAGTAAGAAGCAGCAACAAGCTGCAATGTTCTATCACGACCCATATGGCCTTCGTTGTGCAATTCCTGAACAATCTTCAACCTCAAACTACCTTCTGGAATACATAACTGGGTGCCACGACAAAGGAAACCATCAACCATGCAAACTCCGATCGCTCACCTTCCTGCAACTGCCGACAAACATGGGAGAAATATGGATCAGTAGCATATAAGTCACAAAGGCTATCAAAACCTGGAACCTCCACTCGCATTTCCGTTAGGAGAATCTGACGCCTACTCAATGCATCTGCCACCTTGTTAAGGACGTCTGCTTTGTGCTTAATCACGAAAGTAAACTATTGCAGGTAAGCAATCCAAGAAGCATGCCGAGCAGATACCTTATCCTGAGTATTAAGGTGCTTGAGGGCATCACGATCAGTATACAAAATGAACTTCTTTTGGAACAGGTAGTGACGCCAATGTTGAACTGCCTGGACTATTGCATAGAACTCCACATCATAAGTACTGTACCGAGACTTTGGACCAGAAAGCTTCTCACTGAAGTATGCAACAGGACGGTTGTTTTGACTCAGCACACCACCAATACCCACCTTCGAAGCATCACAATTCAGCTCAAATGGCTGGGTAAAGTCAGGCAACACCAAAACTGGAGCAGTAGTCAACTTCTGCTTAATCAACTGAAGAGATGCCTCTGCCTCGAGAGTCCAGTGAAACTTGCCATCCTTCATACAATCTGTAATTGGTGCCATGATATTGCTGAAATGTGGTATAAACCTTCGATAAAATGAAGCAAGGCTATGGACGCTGCGCACTTTTGTAACAGTCTTAGGCTGTGGCCACTGGCTTATTGCCTCCACCTTTGATGTGTCCACTGCTAACCCCTCATTTGACACCACGTAACCCAGGAACACCACACGATCAGTTAAGAACGAACATTTTTTCACTGCAGCATAAAAGTTATCCCTGCGAAGAACTGAAAGGACTTCCCCAAGGTGCTGGACATGGTCATCATCGTTAGCACTATAAATTAGAATATCATCAAAGTAGACGACAACAAATTTACCGATGAATGGATGAAGAGCTTGATTCATGATCCGCATAAATGTACTAGGTGCATTTGAAAGGCAGAAAGGCATGACTAACCACTCGTACAACCCTTCCCTCGTCTTAAAGGCTGTCTTCCACTCATCTTCAGGTCTAATCCGAATCTGATGGTACCCACTCTTCAAATCAAGCTTGCTAAACACGCAAACACCAGTAAGCTGGTCTAACAGATCATCCAAGCGAGGAATAGGAAATGGTAACGCACTGTAATCTTATTGATCGCCCTACTATCCACGCACATGCGCCACGTCTCATCCTTCTTCGGTGTAAGGAGAGCAGGAACAGCACAAGGACTAAGACTCTCCTTGATGTGCCCCTTTGCCAGAAGCTCCTCCACTTGTCTGCGCAACTCCTCATGTTCAGTGGGGCTCATCCTGTAATGCACCCGGTTAGGAAGAGAAGCATCAGGCACCAAGTCAATCTGGTCCTGAATATCCCTCAGTGGTGGCAATCCATCTGGAAGCTCTTCTGGGAAGACCTCATGAAACTCTTTTAGCAATGGTTGAACCCTGCAAGGGACCTTCTGCTCGCTGGCAACTGATTTTCCCACTAGCACATACACTATCCCAGATTCCTCCATCTCCGTTTCAAACTTCGTTCTGGTAAGCAAATTTTTAATTTCCCCAACTGCTTTTACTAAACCTTTATCTGGCAGTAGCACAATCTTCTTTCCCCCAAATAAAAAACTGTACGTATTGGTGTATCCATCATGGACCGAACGTCGATCAAACTGCCACGGTCTCCCTAACAGCAAGTGGCATGCATCCATCTCTATTACATCACATAAAACCTGATCTTTGTAGGTAGGTCCAATGGAGAAACTGATTCGAGCACGCTGAGACACCTCTACATCATCACCCCTCTTCAGCCAAGTCAATTTATATAGTTTAGGATGTTTTTCAGTCTGCAAAGCCAGCTTCTTAACGACCTCTTCAGCCACCACATTTTTGCAACTACCAGAGTCAATAACAAATCTACAGACCTTCCCCCAACAGTACACGTTGACTAAAAGATATTATTTCGCAGCCAGTCAGTGTTATTCTCCAAGGGAGTCAGAAAGCTACGCCTTACCACCAACGCATGACCCACATCACCAACTACAAATTCTTCTTCCTTTGTGACTTCTTCGGTGTCTTCACCGTAAAATATAGGTGGACCTTCATAATCTTCATACCTCTCATCAACAAAGAGTCCTCTGCGCAGATTCTTAGGACATTCAGACTGCCTATGACCTGTACCACCACATGCAAAACAACGAATACCACCTCCAGGACGTACTGGTGGTTGAACAGGATTAGTTCTAGGAGGGCCAGAATGAGTAGGATTACCAATACGTGTCATTTGCTGCTGTGAGTTATTAGCAGAATTGCCCCCAGTGAAAGGAACTGTATTTCTCCTGGACTGCTGTTTCTCTATCTGTATTGCCCTCTGATGTGCCTCAAAAACTGTCACAGGATCAAACATATTCAGCGTGTCCTGTATTTGGGGATGAAGACCACCCACATATCGTGACACCAACTGCTCCTCCGTCTCCATCACCTCATTCCTCGTAATCAACATGTAAAATTCTGTGGTTTAGTCACTAACCGTCTTTATACCTTGACGCAGATTCTGCAGTTGCTGGTACATGGTCCGAACATAGTTGTAGGGCAGAAACTGATTCTTCATATGTTTCTTCAATTTATCCTATGATGCAAACTTCGATTTTCCTAACCTGGATCTCGTCATCTTGGTCTGTTGCTACCACGCCGCTGCTCGTCCACGAAATCTCGTCGCAACGAGAGGCACACATTTATCAGCAGGAACCTCCTTAAATTCCAAGATCTCCTCCACTGCAGTCACCCAATCCAAGAACTCTTCTGGACTTAATCCACCATGAAACTCATGAATATCAACCTTGAATCCTGATTCCCAACGCCTGTGTTCATCTTGACCACTCCCCTTCTGTCGGACTGGCAGATCTAGTGGATGCTCAGGCTATGCAAACGGATTTTCATCATCAGAATTCTCAACTGGTTGGGCCACAGGCGCATGTTGTTGTGGCATGAGTGCAGTGATTTGCTGTGTCAGCAACTCTATTTGTTGACTCAGCCGTGCGATGTCATCACGTCTATGTACCTCCTCTACTGGGGCTTCACGGGCTTCTGGACGTCTCCGGCGGCATGGTGAAGGAACGACTCCAGCTCTGATACCAACTGACGTAGCGGAAGATCATAGGAAAGATGAAAATACACACAAAGTGAGAGAAAACTCACAAAAATTTTATTCAACTCAATAATAATCTGCCTCAAAGGGCTTACAAGACTTTAAATAGTAAAACCCTAGCAAAATTCGGAAAATAAATAATAAAAATAAAAAATGATATTTTTCCATAAATGAAAAAATTCGAGCTAACAACTGAAATGGAAACTCCTAAGATTCAGTAATTCGCCAAAAACGGACAAACCCGAAGTTATCATGAAATCATTTTTTTCCTTTGCGATCCCACTTCATCATGAACTCTAACTCCTTATACACTTCATCAGATCTAGTTACCATCAGCTAAAGGTTTCGACAGCTGACGTACCAAAGACAGCATTCAGGACACGATATAGACATTACAAGTTCGTAGTGATGCCTTTCGGACTCACGAGTGCACCTGCGATATTTATGGATTTCCTGAACAGAGTTTTCCTTCAGTATCTTGATAAATTCGTTATTGTTTTTATCGATGACATACTGATCTACTCCAGAGATTCGGCACAACATGAAGAATATTTGAGGATTGTATTGGAAACGCTGAGAGCAGAAAAGTTGTACGCTAAATTCAAGAAGTGTGAATTTTGGCTTGAGAGAGTAGGTTTCTTGGGTCACATTGTTACAACAAAAGGCATCGAAGTTGATCTTGCTAACGTGGAAACTGTAACGAATTGGCCGATACCTGCAAATGTTGGAGATGTGAGAAGTTTTCTTGGATTAGCCGGATACTATCGGCGATTCATAGAGGGTTTCTCTAAAATAGCAGGTCCTATGACTCAGTTGACCAGGAAAGGAGTTAAGTTTCTGTAGACCGAATAGTGTGAACAAAGCTTCCAGAAACTTAAGAACAGACTCGTCTCAGCACCAGTGCTGACTATACCAGATGGGTTTGATCGTTTCGTTATTTACAGCGATGCATCCAAACATGGCTTAGGTTGTGTATTGATGCAGAACGGGAAAGTGATCGCCTATGCTTCAAGACAGTTGAAGCCACATGAGAAGAATTACTCGACACACGACTTAGAGCTCGCAGCTGTAGTGCACACTCTTAAGATTTGGCGACACTATCTGTATGTTAGTAAATGTGAGATTTACACCGATCACAAGAGTCTCAAGTATTTCTTCACTCAGAAGGAACTAAACATGCGACAACGTCGATGGCTAGAGCTGGTAAAAGATTATGACTGCACCATTCTTTACCACCCGAGTAAAGCCAATAAAGTTGCAGACGTTTTGAGTAGAAAGAACGCTGGACAATTATCAGTTTTGGGAATAACGCAAGATCAATTGATTTGAGATTTTCAGAATTTAAGAATTGAAGTGCGAGCCCCATCAGTCCAATGACTTATTAGATTGGCAAAATCTGACCGTTAAACCAGATTTGAGAGGTCGGATTGTGACGGCTCAAATCGGAGATAAATTCCTAGAAAAGATCAGATCCGAAGTTGGAACTTGCAAGAGAACAGGTTTCGAGATTGCCGCTGATAAAACACTTATGTTCAGAGGGCGTCTCTGTGTACCGAAAGATGAGCATATCAAAAATAAGATTTTGACAGAAGCTCATTCAGCACCATATGCATGCCACCTAGGAGGGACAAAGATGTATCGTGATTTGCGCAATACCTTTTGGTGGAGAAACATGAAGGGTTGCATCGCAAGATTTGTCTCTCGATGCATGACGTGTCAGCAAGTTAAGGCTGAACATCAGAGACCATCAGGATTATTAAATCCTTTGGATATACTAGAATGGAAATGGGAGAAAATTTCCATGGATTTCGTAACAGGGTTATCGAAATCGGTAAAGGGACATGACGCTATTTGGGTTATCGTAGATCGACTTACGAAGTCAGCTTATTTCCTACCAATCAGAATGACTCTCAATGTGGATCAGTTAGCCCAGTTGTATGTTAGAGAGATTGTTCGACTTCATGGAGTACCAGCTTCCATTGTCTCAGATAGAGATCCGAGATTTACTTCGAGATTTTGGAAGAGTTTACAAGTAGCTATGGGTACTAAATTAAATTTTAGTACTGCTTACCATCCCCGGACCGATGGACAGTCTGAACGCACTATTCAAACACTAGAGGATATGCTTAGAGCTTGTGTACTAGATTTAAGTGGTAATTGGGAGACTCACCTTCCATTAGTGGAATTTGCCTACAATAATAGTTTTCAGGTTACCATTGGAATGACACCATATGAGGCACTTTATGGACGACGATATCGATCACCAGTCTATTGGGATAAAGTGGGCGAAAAGAGAATTTTGGGTCCAGAATTGATTGAAAGGACCGTTGAGGCTATTGAGAAGATCGGACTGCGGATCAAAGCCGCACAAGACAGACAGACAAGCTATGCCGATAAAAGGAGAAAAGACCGGGAGTTTGCAATTGGAGAGAAAATATTCTTGAAAGTAGCTCCTATGAAAGGAACTATCCGTTTTGGCAAAAGAAGGAAGTTAAGACCCCATTTTATCGGACCATTTGAGACATTAGAGAAAGTAGGTAACATGGCTTATCGTTTGGCGTTGCCACCAGAGCTATCAGCCGTACACAACGTTTTTTACGTTTCCATATTGAGAAAGTATACCCACGACCCAAGTCACGTTGTAAATTTCCAAACTATTTCGATTCAAAGGAATCAGTCTTATGAGGAGACACCTATGTGCATTATAGAAAGAAAAGTCCATGTCTTAAGAAACAAAGAGATTCATTTAGTCAAAGTCCAATGTGGTAGACCAGATAGCGATGAAGTTACCTGGGAGAAAGATGAAGAGATTCTGGCTAAGTATCCAGATATATTAGATCAAGTAAGTTTAAATTTCGAGGACGAAATTATTTTAAGGGGGTAATGTTGTAGCGATTGAGAACTTTTAATTAAAATAAAATTATTTTTCTCGAAATACGTGTCGCTAAACATTAACACTAATTTTTCTAGAGAAGCGCGTTCGTCTAACTGTTATAAAAACAAATTCAAATCTATTCGATTGAATCCAATCCCAAATAATAATTTTATTATCAATCTCGATTTATTTTATTTAAATCCAATTTTTAATAACTTCAAGCCCAATTATTAAAGTCCAATGTTTATAGTCCAATTACATAAGCTCAAATTCAAATTTTAATTCTTTTAGCCCAATTCATTTAAGTCCAATTAAACGAGCCCAAAACCAGAATTTATTTATTTTAGCCCAATTAGAAAACCCTGAATCCCAACTATTTGGCCCAATTACCCGCCTAGGGTTTTGTGCCCTAATTATCACTATTCATACCACACTAGCACTCACACTCACACAACATCCATTTGATAAGAACTTGTCCATCCCTCCAACTCTCTCTCTATTCCTATGTAAGACACCATTGATGCTAGAAAATCCATTTCTAGCATCAACAGTGAGCTCCCCAAGCTACAACACTGTGCAGCCATTCACCAACAATCAAGAAACCAGACACTGCACAACCACCCCCAACACCAAGTCCACTGCAAACACCAAAACCACCAACTCTCACGAGACAAACACTGCCCAGCTACAAACCACACACCACCTCAAACCAACATTCACTGCCTAACATCACCACCTCACCATCGAGACCTCCAGCAGCATCACCAACCCACGCAGCTACTCAAACCACCCAACACCATAGCCAACTCCACATACCCACCAAAAAAATCGAGACCACCAAGCTTTGCTCAAGCTACTGCCAAAACCACCAAGCCGTAGCCAAACTCCACCAAGCTAACCATCAGTTCAAGCCACCTCAAGCCACCAAATCCCCAAACCCGAAACCGTAGCTCCACCAAACCGCCACCACCACGTCCAAGCTCCAAATCGAGAACTACCAACCCAAAAATTGAACCCCAAATCAACTTCAATCGCCACACAATCAAGAAATAAATACAACCCATGAGCTTACCTTACTTCCCGGCCTATTTCTCGAATTTGAGCCACCAAGGAAATCAAAAGAGAAATCGAAACCTCCAGCCTCGGACCGGCCTCCAATCCACGCCAAAAACCTACCCCCCACTAGCCACCAGCTCGGCGCCACCACGAGATGGTGGCGCTGACCCTTCGCCGGTGGCAGACGGACCGAGGGAAAGGGCAGAGCCCTTCCCCGTGCACTCTCTCTCTCCCTTCGAATTTGGAGAGAGAGAATGATATATGTATATATATTTTATATTTTGATTTTTGATTTTTTTCTTTTAAGCCCCCCAAGTTTTAAGTTTATTTATTTTAGTTCCTAAATTGTAAGTGTTTTAATTTGAGCCATTGGCATTTTATTTTCAGTTTTAAATAATTTCAATTTAGTCCCTAAGAAAATATTATTTCAGTCCTTGTTAATTTATTTTCAATTTTAACAAATTTACAATTAAGTCCCTAAACTTCTAAAAGCTATTATTTTAGTTTCTAGTTTTATTTTCAGCTTTAATAAGATTTACAGTTTAGTCCCTAACTTTCAAAAGTTACAATTTCAGCCCTTTAGTTCTATTTTCAACTTTATTATATTTACAGTTTAGTCCCTAAACTTATAAAAGTTATTATTTCAGCTTTTAACTTTTATTTTCAGATTTATTATATTTACAGTTTAGTCCATAACTTTCAAAATTACTATTTCAGCCCTTAAACTTTTATTTTCATATTTAATAAATTTTCAATTTATCCCCTAAACTTTATTTTATCATTTTAAGCCATTTATTACAGTTTCAATAATTTTCAATTAAGCCCTTAAACTTTATTTTAACACTTTAAAACTTTAAAGTTTCGAAAATACTAATTCAAACTTATTTTCTATTTTGGCTAGACGAAACGTACGGACAATTAGGAGATTGAAGTTACTTCTCGCTCCATTTTTCACGAAACTCGAGATATTGAGGTAGACTCGCCACCATTAATTAGTTTAAATTATAATTGCATGCTTTATTTGAAATTACGTGATTTATATGCTTTAATGCATGAGATGAGAATATGTTATATTGTTATGATGTTGTTATGCTTGCCATAACTTATATGCTTTAATGCATGAGAAAGACGAGAATCTCTTATGAGATAAGATGAGAATGTTATGCATAACTTATGTGCTTTATACGCACGAGAAAGAAAGACTACCCACACCCTATGATTTTAAAAAGCCTATGATTTTCAAGAAATAAGCCAAAGAAGATGTCACGTTGTATATTGCATAAGTGTGTATTCAATTATTCTGTAAATTAATTATTGGCGATGAGTCTACTGAGTATTTCTTCGAAATACTCACTCTGTTATTTTAACAATATTTATAGACTTCGGAGGCGATTGAGATTGATGGGCAGTGGTGGTACAAAAATTTGATTATCGAATTTATTAAGTTTTGAAATTTATGTATTTGAACTGTGTTAACGTATTGTCGTTTCCGCTATTCCAAAAACATGATATTTAAATTTTAAAACAATTTTCCTATGAGTTTACTTGTCGACGAAGTTTTCAATTACAAATGTGATTTCAAAATTAGGTTAATTCCGCGATTTTCGATTATTAAATTAGGGAAAAAGACGATGACGTGGCAATCCGGGTTAACGGAACTCGGGGCACTACATCTTGCAATTTTAAGCATTTTTTTCCTGAACATCAGAACTCTACGTAATGCTGTATATAATTCACGGATGGGTGATTTGGGACAATTTAATGTTTGTCGGGCTCAATTTTTTATTTTTTTAAGTTATAAAAATGGACTGAGCTTTGCAAGACTAATTTAAAGGCAAATGTGTTCACATTTTGGCGTTTAAGCACGCATATACTGTCAACAAAATGGGTCGACCGCATTATCACATGCATACCTCATATGCGAGGCGTTTCGTAAACGCCTATGTGCACATTTTAAAACACTACTTTTTCCGCACACGGGTAAAGCTTAGGAATGGTTGAATTTATTGCCTCCGGATAACATCATAGGCATTTGGCAAACTGCCACACTATACATGTAAATGAGAGCCATCGTTACAAAAAAAAAAAAAATTCTTCAACAAAACCAGTTTTGATGCTAAAACCATAACTACCTTTCTGCAACAAAGAAATGCCCGTACAAGCCTGAAGTAAGCTCAGAATAGTAGTAATGTTTGGCTTAATACTTTCATGTTGCATTTGAATACAAAACTCAAGTGCATCTTCATATATAGTATCCTTTTTGTGAACAACCTGATATTAGAGCTGTCCATGAAGCAGCATTGGGATTCAAGCCAAGTGTTTTGATTTCGCGAATCATTGATAAAGCTTCCTTAATACATCCAGCCATTGAATAACCAGACATCATGCCGTTAAATTTCACTACATCATGTTTAATTCCTTCTTACCGCATATGGTTCACAAGGCTCACAGCTTTTTCGAAATTCCCTTACAAAGAATATCCTGAAATCAATGAATTCCCAGCAAAAATGTTTCTATTCTTGATACCATATAAAAAAAAAAAAAAAATCTTCAGCACTTTGTAAGTCATCATTCTTCACATACATGTCCAGCAAAGAAGTTCCTACATGCAAGTCGTAGTCGAGTCCGTTTCCTATGAAATACCAATGGATTTCCTTCCCAAGATTCTGGAACATAATTTGCTCATTGCTTGAAGGGCACCAGTTATGGACCTTGAATTTGGCTTGTAACTTGCAATTTGCATTTCCGTAATGATCCGTGATGAAAATATCCCAACAAAAGACAATTCCAGGTTATAATGTCAGGCTTCACGTTGGAAGTTTCCATGTCATGAAATAGCTCCCATGTATAATCTAGATAGGCAAGGGAAATATTAATCGAGATGATTGAGTTCTATGAAGATAAGTTGCGATTTCCCATTAGATCAAATACAGGTCGAGCCAATTCAAGATTATCGTGCACACTGATCAAAGAATTTCATATCAATAAATCTGGTTTCCTAATTTGATTACAACTCTTATGGAAATGAATCTTGTGGGATATTTTAAAACCCTAGGGTCGTCCAAAATAGGGGAAGAGTTTTTATTAAGATTTTCAAAGAGAAAAAGGGCAAGAACGTGAAGATCAACTCTAAGAACACGAAGATTCAATTGAAGATTAATCGGGGTGATGTCGTTCTTCCTCTATTTTTTTGATTTTCTTCTCTCCACCATATTAGGCTAAATTAATTTGTGCTAGGGAACGATAAACTTTGTATTATGATTTTTAATTCTTAGTTTTACATTCTTGACTTTAAAAACTTGTTTTGAAATATTTGAATGATTTATATGATCTTATTTTCTCCATGATTATAGTGCACGATAATTATGTGAACTTGGTGATTTATTTCATGCATTCAAGAGAAGGAAAATAAATTCGACATATGTAAATAATCATAGGGTCCGATATGAGATAGAAATATACCGCTATGCCTTATGTAAATCTTTAAGTGTTCATAAAAACTCATGCATTCTTGTATGTTCGCATATATCATAGAAATATAGTTGGATCATATATGAGAATATGTTTAACATTACTCGAGAGAGATTGTTGAATAATTTAGGAACATTGATTTGTCAATATTCCAATCGTGTGTCGAGGTGTAAAACTATGGTTAAAAAAATTATTACTTAGGAATTTGTGATCCTAACACATTCACCGGATTTAAAGGATTAGTGCCCCCCTCATATTAGAAAACACCTCAAATCATATTCATATCCAATTTGCATTTAGTTAGTTAATTCATTCGTACTTGCATATTTATCATCAATTCATATATAATTTCATCAACACAAACAATTTCCTTTATTTGTTTAGGTTAAGGTCAAAATAATTAGAATTAGAACTAATCAATACTTGAGGGAACGATATTCGGACTCGAAAAGTTCACTTTATTACTTGTAATGAACCGTACACTTGCAGTGGATTTAGAACGAACAAATATTTTCGTGAACAAGTTTTTGGCGCCATTGCTGGAGATTGAATTTAGTTTAATTTAATTTATAATGACACTGATTCGAACATTAGTTTTACCTTTACTTATTTTTGTTTTAATCATTAATTTTTATTTTTATTAATTTACCTAAGAGCTACTCTTCATTCCTTTTTAGGTCTTGTATGTGAAGATCGTAGGGCAGTAAACTTCTTCCAGCTGATTTGGAGATTGAACAGACCTTTCGGCATAGGCAAAGGGAAACTAGAGCAGCACAACAAGACAACCAAGAACAAATATCAATGGCAAATCAGCAGATTGAACCAATGAGGAATCCCGCAGTCCCAGCCAATGCAGATGAAGAAGATGAAGGGAACACCTTACTTGGGGATTTTTTGTCACCATTCATTGTCCAAAGTCAATCTAGTATTGTATACCCCCCATTCGAGCAATCGAACTTCCAACTAAAAACTAATGTCATCCAGCTCTTCCAAAATGGGCATCAGTTCTACGGGTTGACTAATGAGAATCCACATACACAAATATCCCGGTTCTTGGATATGTGTCAACACTTCAAGTACCAAGGAACATCAGAAGTTGCTATCAGGTCGAGGTTGTTCCCACACACCCTACGGGATAAAGTACTCGAATGGTTGGATTCACTTTTGTAGCTAGTATAACTACTTGGAACGATCTGACTCACAAATTTTGCACAAAATTTCTCTTACTAGCCAAAGTAGCAAGAATGAGGCACAAAATATCAATCTTCAGCCATGGTAAATCTGAGCCTTTTGATAAAGCTTGGAATAGATTTAAAAACTTGTTAAGGAAATATCCTCAACATGGGTTCGACAAAAAGAAGCAGATCATATTTTTCTATATATGGTTGCTTCCTTCTTTTAAGAGTATAGTGGATTCATGATCAAATGGCTCCATAATCACAAGAACTATTGATGGAGCATGAGAATTGTTTGAGATAATGGGTAACACCAGCTATGTGGTCCTCTGAGCATGTAGGTACAAAGAAATCAGCAGGAGTTTACGATGTTGACACCTACTCAGTCTTATCTGCAAAAATAGACTCATTATTTCATAAGGTGGAGAGCATATCACAAATAGCTAACGTTGCACAAGCCAAAAAGCTAAGTTGTAAAGAGTGTGGAGCAGATCATAACACATCAAATTGTCCTATCTGGCATAAGGCATGGAACATATGGATTTTGCACAATGGGAACAACATCAACAAAAGAATCCACATTCAGATACTTACAACCCTAGATGTCAAAATCATCCAAATTTCTCATTGGGAGGAAATCAAAATCAAAATCACAATAGGTCTCTAGGTCAGCTTCAGCAGGAGAAGAAACCCCAGTTAGAAGAAATGTTTGCAAAACTCATGGACAAGATGGACAAATACATGGAAACAACCAATTAGTTCATGAGAAAGATTGAAATGAATTTCCAAAATCAGGGTACTGCTATTAAGAATCTGGAGACATAGATGGGACATTTAGCTCTTTTAGTGACAAACAGAGCACCACGTACTCTGCCAAGCAATACTGAGACTAATCCCAATGAGCAGGTAATGGCAATAAGTTTTTTGGAAAATAAAATAGTTGATGGTCTATCTGTGCAAGTAATCACCACCAGGACTGGAGTGCAACTACCAGAAATACATATCAAGAGGCTGAGTGCGAGTAAGGAAACAATATCTTCTTCAGATGAGGAGCAAGTGGACCAGACTGAGCTGACGATAGAGGCATCTACTAAAGAGAGTTCAGATACTCCAAGAGTTAAAGCAACCATTCCTATCAACCCTTACGAGCCTCCTATTCTATACCCATAATGGTTGAAGAGACACCAGCTAGACCAACAATTTGAGAAATTTTTAGATGTGCTAATGAAGCTCTACATTAATATCCCGTTCATAGATGCAATACGCCAAATTCCAAATTATGCAAAGTTCTTGAAGGATATGCTTTCAAAGAATAAAAAACCTCCAGAATTTGAAACTGTGACACTGACAGAGGAGAGCAGTGCAAGATTACAAAAGAAACTGTCTCCCAAGATCAAGGATCCAGAGAGTTTCACTTTACCTGTTTCAATTGGAAACGCTGGTACCTTTAATGCTTTATGTGATATTGATGCTAGTATTAACTTGATGCCACTTTCCATTTTCAGGAAACTCGATTTAGGAGAGGCTAAAGTAACAACGGTGACTCTGCAGCTGGCTGATAGATCCCTTACTCAACCACAAGGGATTATAGAGGATGTGCTGATTAAAGTGAAGAAATTCATCTTCCCAGTGGACTTCCTTATTCTAGACATAGAACACGACAGAAACATTCCAATAATTTTGGGGAGACCATTTCCAGCAACAGGTCGAACCTTGATTGATATGGAGAAATGAGAGCTAATCTTGAGGGTCGATGCAGTGCAAGAAGTGTTTAAATTAAATAATCCACTCAAACAACCATCGGCCCTTGGCGAGTTTCAATGTATCACTGAAGATGACATATCCCCTCAACAAAATTGTCAGAAGAGAAAACTGAAATTTTGAGGATTTCTTGGTAGAGACGAGAATGAAGAATTCAAAGTTTGGAGAGCTAAAAGAGGATGCAAAGCTGTAAATTGCAGGGAGTGCACTGGTGAAATCCTTCGATTTGAACCACCATAAGCTGACCAAAGTAAAGTCGAGCTATAGACTATAACTTAGTGCTGGTTGGGAGGTAACCCAACAATTCTTCCTTTTTATCTATCTTATTTTCTGAATTAGATTATGAATTTCTTTTTTTTTTTTTTATAAATTTGGTCATTCATCATCTTTACAGGACACATGGAGTCTATACATGGTCCACACTTCTTTTAGTCCATTTTTAAATTCACATCTACATTGGTCAGGGAAGTTTCCCTAGCCCCTTGTTCTTTATCTTTTGTGAAATTATCCTTAGTGTTATGTGCAGTTAAGTTGCATTTTGTCATTCTTTATACATTGAGGACAATGTTTATATTAGTTTGGGGGTGAGAATATTTCATTCATCATATTAATGCAATGTTTGTGTGGTTGTGTAAAAAAAAATCTTTTGTGCAATTTTCTATTAGTTAATTTCAATTTTTAGTTGTTTATTTTTGAATATTAATTTAGAATTTTGTGTGCTTGTGTGAGTTTGATAATTTTGCCGACCATGATGTGAATATTGGACTAGGTATGAACTGTGAATGGTAAAAATAGTGCACTATTAGATTAGTCAAAGCTTGTTTATGCTAAACTTGACATTTTTATTGCACAATACTCATGTGACATATTTGGTTGGTGATTTGATTCATTACTTAAAAATAGTTGAACATAGTGAATAAACCCAAATAACCTTTTTTATACTAAACCATGACCAATTTCTAGAATAGTTTGGAGGTTTGAACTGTTGCGAGGGAACATTGAGATGAGTAGGGGCTCCGTGCATGATATTTCTTGTGTGGATTATCTTAAACCAATGAGATGAAGACGAGATGAAAGTTTTAAGTTAAATGTTAGTTTTAGAAACTGGATGTCTAAAAGAAAAGGGGCATTGCACTAATTTTTGAGTAAATAAAAACATCTTTTCGAACCTGTATAACTCTAGTGATTAAGTCTGCAAGAGTTTAAAACCTAGTGCCCTATGATCATCTCACTTGGGAGTCATCGGCCTAAAACTTGTTAAAGGGTTATATAGAAAGAAAATGAGAAGATGTTACAAAAAAAAGATAAAGAAAAAAAATATTGATGAATAACATTCATACATATATGTATGAACTGCATTGATTAAGCCCCAGATATTTGGTCAATAGAACTATATCTCTAATACAAGGTGAGTAACTTAGTTTAATCTTAGAGGTTGAAGTAATCAAAAATAGGAGAATCTCAACTTGTTAAAGTGTGAACTTGTAATATTTCGATACATCCAAACTAAGAGAGGGTAAGGAGTAGATATAAATGAGTTCAACTTTAGAGCACATTCTGGGATAATTGAGTAAAAAGAATAAGTTTGGGGGTGTGTGCATCTCTCGAGCGAAGTAAAGAAATATTTGACTACTTTAGGTCAGGTGTTGAACTAATTATGATCTTAATAAGTTAGCATGAGTTTTCACACACATACACGTCAAGTTATGCAGATAACATGTGGATATTGATTTATTTTGCACTGTTGTAGTTGTTTATTTTGTTTAGTACTAAGTCCAATCCTGAGACGCGGCAGGTCGTTAAACCATGTTTTACTAGGAATTAAGTTTTAGTTTTGTTCGAGGACGAACAAAGGTTTAAGTTTGGAGGTGTTTGATAAGTGCATTTTTGTGCACTTATTCGGGGCTATTTTACTAATTTTTTGTGTTGTTTTATTATTGCATTTTACTTAACTTAAGTTATTTTTTATCTTCTTTTAGTTTTGGACATGTTTCTAAGCAATTGGAAAAGAAAGAAGAATAAACTGGCTAATTGATGGAATTTTGGAGACTAACATGCATTTGGGTAAAAGTTGAAGTACTACAATTGAAGTAATTTGATGATGAGGATCGAGATGCAAGAAAGAAGGAAGAAAAAACGGAAAAGAAAAGTGGAAAATTTAGACTGAGCCACCTTTCAGGTCGCCCAGTTATATTTGTTGGGCAGTCGCCCAACCATCAATATCATCAATAGAAGCAAACTTTTTAGTTTGGGCGACCACCCCATTTTGTAATGGGAGGGCTCCCAGGCCATTTCGGGAAAAAAAAAATTCTGGTTTCCTAATTTGATTACAATTTTTATGGAAACGAATCTTGTGGGATATTTTAAAACCCTAGAGTCGTCCAAAATAGGGGAAGAGTTTTTATTAAGATTTTCAAAGAGAAAAAGGGCAAGAACGTAAAGATCAACTCTAAGAACACGAAGATTCAATTGAAGATTAATCGGGGTGATGTCGTTATTCATTTATTTTTTTGATTTTCTTCTCTCCACCATGTTAGGCTAAATTAATTTGTGCTAGGGAACGATAAACTTTGTATTATGATTTTTAATTCTTAGTTTTACATTCTTGACTTTAAAAACTTGTTTTGAAATATTTGAATGATTTATATGATCTTATTTTCTCCATGATTATGCACGATAATTATGTGAACTTGGTGATTTATTTCATGCATTCGAGAGAAGGAAAATAAATTCGACATATGTAAATAATCATAGGGTCCGATATGAGATAGAAATATACCGCTATGCCTTATGTAAATCTTTAAGTATTCATAAAAATTCATGCATTCTTGTATGTTCGCATACATCATAGAAATATAGTTGGATCATATATGAGAATATGTTTAACATTACTCGAGAGAGATTGTTGAATAATTTAGGAACATTGATTTGTCAATATTCCAATCGTGTATCGAGGTGTAAAACTATGGTTAAAAAAATTATTACTTAGGAATTCGTGATCCTAGCACATTCATCACATATTAGAAAACATATCAAATCATATTCATATCCAAATTGCATTTAGTTAGTTAATTCATTCATACTTGCATATTTATCATTAATTCATTTATAATTTCATCAACACAAACAATTTTCTTTATTTGTTTTGGTTAAGGTCAAAATAATTAGAATTAGAACTAATCATTACTTGTGAGAACGATATTCGGACTCAAAAAGTCCACTTTATTACTTGTAACGAACCGTACATTTGCGGTGGTTTTAGAACGAACAAATATTTTCGTGAATAGATGATTCATGACCAATTACTGTAACATAATTGAAAGGATGAAAGGACAAAAGATGTCTAAAATAAAAGATTTTTAGTAAAATAAGGTTTGTTTATCCACTGAAGATGAGAGGGTACTGGATGGATAGTGCAATTTCCTGCATCACTTTAAACCCATGGATACTACTGCCTTGTAATAAAAAATTTCTTTTCTCATGCTTTATATATATATTTATTTTTTTATTGCTTTCACCATAGTGATTAGAGATACCTGGAATGAAGGTGGTTTGCAAGTTAAAGAATCATTTACACTAATTTTACACGAGAATAAAATAAGCATAAACATTGTTTGTGCAAAATGGAAAGACATGAAAAGTTGATCAAGATAAATTTTTAATAAGTTGGATTTGTACTCGACAAACTCGAGTTTAAGATCGACTCATCAAGTACAAGCTATTAGAGATAAATCTTCAGCTGTTAGTTAGTGTATTTTGCAGCTTCAAAACTCTATCTGCAACTAACTAATTTAGATTATGTAATCTCTAGTTACTAGATATATATCTTCTTATTTCTCTCATTAGGACTTTGTAATCTTGTTATTTCTTTATCTATTAATACAAATGTAATACACAGCCTTGGTATTGAAGCCAGCTATTCAGTCACAAGGTTTCCTTGTTTATATATCTTCTATTTGTTCTTACATGGTATCATAGCTTAAATAGGCAAACGCCTAATCCTAACGCTTCCACATACACTTTCACCATGAATGATTCATCTTCCACCTCTGTTGAAACAATACGGACACTACATACATCGTACCCTTCCATTCAAACAAATTCTCACCCAGTATCCCACAAACTTGATGGTCCAAACTTCATGCCCTGGAGCATCCAGATTACTGTTTTTTGAGGAGCCATGACCTTATTGGTTCCGTGGATGGAACTGTGGAGGTTTCTGTGAAAAAACTCTCAGATGATGCTCCCAATCCAGCATATGCAGTATGGTACATGAAGGACAACTGCGTCCTCAGCTGGCTACTTGCATCAATCTCGGAGAAGATTGTTGCTAGTCTTTATAGTCTAAAGACTTCTAAGCAAGTATGGGATTATCTGCAGACTAGATTTTCTTCAACATTTAGGTCTCGCATTGCCTTACTTAAAAGGCAACTTCAGACCATCACTCAAGGATCCAAGAGCTGCATCGATTATCTTGAAGAAGCAAAGAGCTTGGCTGATCAATTAGTTGCTACAGGAAAATCAGTGGACGATCAGGAGCTGATAAGCCATATTATCGGAGGTTTAAAACCAAGCTTCACACCATTTATAACTTCTTTCAACTTTGCATCTCGTGATAAGTAACTCTCCTTTGATGACTTTCAAGCTGAATTACTGAGCTTTGACACCTTACTTAATGTCCAGCATGCTCTACCTCCTAGTTCTCATATTGCATTTACTGTCTCCAAGGCCAAACTGCTAACTTTTCTCAAAAAATCCAAACAACAAGTTATAAATCCCAAACTTTCTTATGTGACTCCTCATGACAAAAGGACATGTATATCTGTTCAACCACCACAGCTTGGTGGTTCTTCCAATTCTCGACCTGTTTGTCAAATTTGTGGAAAGGTAGGGCACACTGCCTTGGATTGCTACCATCGATTTGACTTCTCATATTAAGGTCAGCACCCTCTAGCTGACCTCGCAGCCATGGCATCCGAAGCAAATGCAGCTTTTGATCATCAGGTTTGGTATGCTGACAGTGGGGCCAACGCTCACATTACTGTTAATGCCTCAAATCTCAACCATCAACAGCCTTTTGAGGGTGGTGAATGTGAAGAAAATGCAGCCAATATTGCATCAAATACCGGGCTCAGTCACGATCAATCGACACCACAATATGAAAACCCAATCCTAAACCCCTTTCCAACCGGTTGCTTCAAGTATCAAAACCCACAAAGGAACTTTGGATGAAAGAATAGTATAGCCAACAATCAGTCTCACAAAACCGAAACACAGGAGGGAGAAGAAACACAGTAGCACACAAGCTACAAGAATGGCAGGGAAGCACAAAGCCAAAAGGGGTCACGCCACTTCTCTCCCTCTCTTTCACGGCTAGTCTCTTTCTTTCACGGCTAGTAGTAATGGGTAGCTAACATATATATAAGTTAGGTATAAGACTTTAGGGTTTTGGTCCAACAAGAATAACCGGGCCAAATAGTAGACAGTAGAGTGGGTTATCAACAACTAGAAGCCATCCAAGTTTGAGTTGGGCCATGAGCAGCACTAATTAATTAGGCTGCTTCAAATGGCCCAACAGGGTTATGGGATTAGTTTATCAAATTGTGGCGTTGATTATATAATCAGTCAATTGGCCGATTGAATCGAAGAATGTGACTTTCATCATTGCCCAAGGAGGTCGTTTGACAACAAATTACCTAACAGTGACATTGTCACTGTGGGTAATGGTACAGGTTTGAACATCAAACACACTGGAAATACCTTGCTTTCCACAGGAAAATCTATTTTTTAGCTTACCAATATACTTCATTGTCCTGATGCTTCAGCTAACCTTTTATCTATAAACAAATTTTATCTTGATAATAATTGCTATTTTATATTAACTGGTGATTTTTCTGTATAAAGGAGAACAAGATGGACAAAATTCTGCTTCAAGGTTAGGCTGAGCACGGATTATATCCCATCTCCAGACACAAGAGCATGTCAAATAAAATTCAGTATTTTACTGCCAAGCTAGGAGTTAAAACCTCAATGGGCAACTGGCATTGTAGGCTAGGCCATCCATCTCAGTCAGTTTTAGATCATTTATCGAAGTCGAAATATCTTTCGGTTATTTTTCCTACAAATAAAAGTACTTTTTGCAAGTATTGTCCTCTATGCAAAGCAAAGCAGTTACCTTTCAAGAATCTTCTCGTCAGACCACCCATCCTCTAGGTCTCATACATTCTGATGTATGGGTGTCACCAGTTGCCCCAATAGGAGGGAGTCGCTTTTATGTAGTTTTTGTTGATGATTACTCTCGTTTTTCATAGTTATATCCTTTGCATCATAAGTCCGATGTATTTCATGTTTTTGTTCAATATAAAGCTCTCGTGGAAAACTTGTTTTCTTGCAAAATTAAACAATTCCAGACTCACAATGGTGGTGAATTTATCTCAGTTGAATTTCAACAATTTTTATCTAAACATGGGATTTTTCATCGCTTAACATGTCCTCACACTTCACAACAAAATGGAATTGCTGAGCATAAGCATTGACACATACAAGAAATGGGACTTTCTTTACTTGCTAATGCACATCTATCCAATGTTTATTGGGAAGATGCCTTTTTTAACTTCATTTTATCTTATTAATCGTGTGCCAACAAAAGTGCTAAATAATCTATCACCTTATTTTATGCTCTTTAAAAAAATGCCATCATACAGCGACCTCAGGATTTTTGGGTGCTCTTGCTACCCTTTGCTTCGACCATATGAACAAAACAAGTTATCTTATAGAAGCAAACAATGCATCTTAGGTTACTTTGGACAACAAAAAGGCTATAGGTGCTTGAACCACATTCTGGTAGAGTTTATGTAAGAAGGAATGTAATATTTGATGAGAGTTCTTTTCCAGCGACGGGGTCTGATTCTAGCTCATCCGGTCCAACAAGTTCTGCCAAGTTTGGTAAGTCTCCTTGCACAGATTTATCTGCAGTTTTTCCTGTTGGAATATTTTAGCAATTTGGGGCCACATGTAACATATTGAAATGTGTGTGCTATTATGTAAAGTAAATTAGTCATTAAAGTGATCCACTAAGGATAAAGTTTGACTAATGGGTTTTGAATTTCGTGGAATTAAAGTGTAGAGACCGGAAGTTTGTTTTAAATTGTTGAGGGGCCGATTTAAAACAAATGAAAGATGATGAATGGTCATTATCTTATGAATATATGGGTTATGGTCCCCATTTGAGTGTGTACTTCAAGGTTTCTACATCCCCATCCATAGAAATCAAGATTGAAGTGAAGTTCACAAATCAAATTGGAAGATCGTGATCCTTTCAGGCTAACAGTCTAACTATCATGGATTCAGGTATGTTTTATGATTATGTTCATTTTCGGATTTCAATATGGAGATGGATCTTGAGGTTTTATGTGAAAAGGATTTGAATAAAGTATATGATTTGATTATTCCTTTTCAATTTTTCTATCAAGTGGTATCAGAGCCTATCCATAATTGAAATCATGAGAAATGGAATTTTAAGATTATGAATTCTATGAATTATTGGATTATTATGTTGTACATCAAGAATTATAGCATGTTATTAAGGTTTTAATCATGTTATAATATTGTGATTTGATTTTTCATGTTATGTTATGGAATTCTTTCATATTATGCTTTGCATATAAGGATTAGCATGTTATAATATGATTTGTTGTATTTATTTTATGGATATAGCATGAAATAATAAGGATCTATAATTTTCTTGAAAATCCGGATTTTTTGAGATTTGGGAAGAAATTTCAGTTTAAATAAAAAAAAAAAAAAATTTTTTTTAAGGCATGGCTGCTGCAACAGGCAGTCACGCCAGCTGCTGTTGTAGCAGCCGGCGAGGCTCCGGCAATTAATTATCCAATAAGGTTTTCGGTTATGGGATATTAAGGGGCATTAATTTGGGAATTAATTTGAAGGTTTCATAAGTTATGAAAGATTTGGGGGCGGGGGCATGGGTTGTAAATTAAAGTTCTTAAAGCCCCTCCTTGCAAATTAAAATTAGGGTTAATATTTATAAATCAGTCCCTAAAGTTTAAAGTTAATCCTAATTGGGCCTTAAGGTTATGGGTTTTAATAATTCAGCCCCTGAAGTTCTGAAATTAATTAATTTGGGCCATTTAAGTTCTGAATTTAATTATTAAGTCCCTTAATGTTCATAATTGGTTTAGTTTGGTCCCTAAAGTTCCGCATAATTGATTTTTTAAATCCTAAACTTTTCAATTATTAACATTTAGCCCCTAAAGTTTTAAATTATTGATTTTTGGGTCTCTAAAGCTTTCAATAATTGATTTTTGACCCATAAAGTTTTGAATTAATTAATTTCGACCCCTAAAGTATTGAATTATTAACCCTTAGGCCCTTAAAGTTTCATAATGAATAAAATTAAGTATTCTACTTATTGACCGGCCCAAAGGAAGGTTAATATTTGGCCGAATTTGATACACACTTGTGGTGATAAACATGTGACAATTATAAGGTTTCCATGTGAATAATAAATCAATCCAAAGATGGGTTTATTATTTGACATGGTTTATTGTCAATGTTTTATCACTACACCAAGAGTACCACTTACAGTTAATATTATTGTCCAAAGACTTGATATTAATGATGTGCTAGGTATCTTGAGATGGGATTTACCATGATTTGATTAATTGATTGTTGAATCTTAATATTGATGTGAGCATAATTCTTCTATTTTCTCTCTACAGCTAATTCATCTGCTACTACCATATCTGCTAATATCAACTCTATTCCCAAGCTCAATGGGACAAACTTCAAGGATTGGAAAGAGAGCGTATTAATTGTTCTCGGCTGCATGGATCTAGACCTTGCGCTCCGGATTGAGCAACCCACTCCTCTGACGGATGAAAGTTCACCTGATGAAAAGAGGAACTTTGAGAAGTGGGAACGCTCTAATCGCATGAGTCTGATGATCATTAAGCATGGCATTCCGGAAGCCTTTCGAGGCGCAGTATCTGAAGAAGTGACTAATGCTAAGGATTTCCTTACCGAAATTGAGAAACGTTTTGCGAAAAACGATAAGGCTGAAACAAGCACGCTTTTGCAAAGCTTGATTTCAATAAAATATAAAGGTAAAGGAAACATAAGGGAGTACATCATGGAGATGTCTCACATTGCTTCAAAGCTAAAGGCACTAAAGCTCGAGCTGTCTGATGACTTGCTCGTACATTTGATATTGATATCGCTTCCTACACAGTTCAGTCAATTTAAGGTCAGTTATAACTGTCAAAAGGAGAAATGGTCTCTAAATGAGCTCATTTCATATTGTGTGCAAGAGGAAGAAAGGTTGAAGCAAGATAGAACTGAAAATGTTCACTTGACAAACACTTCTAAGGATAAGGGCAAGAAAAGAAAGAAGGAATTTCAAGCTGCTCATAAGGGTCCTGTACAAAAGAAACAGCAAGAGGACAACAAAGAGGGATGTTTCTTTTGCAAAAGTACTGGACATGTGAAGAAGAATTGTACCAAATATCTCGCAGGTGTGCAAAGAAAGGTACAAATCTTACTTTGGTCTGTTCTGAGGTTAATTTAGCTTCAGTACCTAGAAATACTTGGTGGTTAGATTCTGGTGCTACTACTCATATAAGTATTTCTATGCAGGGATGCCTGAGCTACCGAAAGCCAAATGATGGTGAAAGATACATCTATGTTGGTGGGCAAGTCGGTGGAAGTTGATGTAATAGGCATTTTTAGGTTATTGTTGGAAACTGATCATTATTTGGATTTGAAAGACATTAAAGTTGTACCGTCTTTTAGACGGAATTTGATTTATGTTTCTTTGTTGGACAAATTTGGTTATTGTTGTTCATTTGAAACAATCAGTTTAATCTTTCTTTAAATTCTAATATTATTGGTACTGGTTTATTATCTACATTTGATAACTTATACTTGCTTGATACTGTTACATCATATAATGAAAACCTGCATGTGGAAACACATGGTACTAAACGCAAATTAAATAAAGAAAATTCAGCAAAATTATGGCACAAGTGCTTAGGTCACATCTCTAAATCTAGAGTTGAACGACTTGTGTCAGATGGTATTTTGGACTCCCTTGACTTCACAGATTTTGATGTATGTATTGAATGTATCAAGGGAAAACAGACCAAAATAAAAGGATTAGGTGCTAACAGAACTTCAAATGTCTTAGAATTGATACATACAGATATTTGTGGTCCATTCCCTACGGCTTCTTGGAATGGTCAACAATATTTTATATCGTTCATAGACGATTACTCACGTTATGGGTACCTATATCTTATTCATGAAAAGTCTGAGTCGCTGGACATGTTCAAAGTGTTTAAAACTGAGGTTGAGAACCAACTCAACAAAAGGATAAAAAGCGTTAGGTCTGACCGTGGTGGTGAGTACTATGGCAGAAATGACGGTTCAGGTGAACAATGTCCAGGACCAGAGGAATGTGGAATCGTCCCACAATACACCATGCCAAGGACGCCTAGCATGAATGGTGTAGCTGAAAGACGAAACAGAACTCTTAAGGATATGGTAAGGAGTATGATTAGTCATTCTACTTTACCAAAATCACTCTGGGGAGAAGCATTAAAGACTGCAGCTTATATTCTGAACAGAGTACCAACTAAGGCTGCTGCTAAAACTCCTTATGAACTTTGGATAGGTAAAAAGCCTAGTCTAAAGCATTTTCACATTTGGGGATGTCCAGCTGAGGCTAGGCCTTATAGGCCATATGAAAAGAAATTGGACTCTAAAACAGTAAGCAGCTACTTTATTGGCTATTCTGAGCGATCAAGGGGCTATAAATTTTATGATCCCACAACTAAGTCAATTTTTGAAACGGGAATTGCAACATTTTTTGAGGATGTTGAGTTTGAGGGGAGAAATAAGGTTAGAGACATTGTCTTTGAGGAAAAAGTTGAGGATACTATTACTTTTGACAATGTACAAGTTCCTATACCTGTCATTGATCAAGAAGTACATCCAGAACCTCAACAAGACAATGTTGAAGAACCTCCCGTCCAAAATGAGGTAGTTATTCCAGAAGTTCAAACTCAACAACCTCAAGAACCAATACCTTTAAGGAGATCCACGAGAGAAAGGAAAAATGCTATTTCGGATGATTTTATAGTATTTCTCCATGAACATGAGGAAAATAATGGATTGATGGAAGATGATCCAATCAACTTTCGTCAAGCCATGTAGGGTTCAAACTCTCAAAAGTGGATTGATGCCATGAATGATGAGTATAAGTCTATGCAAGACAATAAAGTTTGAGATCTTGTCCCATTACCAGAAGGTGCGAAATCCATTGGTTGCAAATGGATATTTAAAACCAAAAGGGATTCGAATGGTAATGTGGAAAGATATAAGGCTCGTCTTGTAGCTAAATGCTTTACTCAAAAGGAAGGTATTGACTACAAAGAGATTTTCTCTCCAGTTTCAACGAAAGACTCTTTCAGGACAATCATGGCACTTGTTGCGCACTTTGATCTTGAGTTACATCAAATGGATGTTAAGACGGCATTTCTAAATGGCGACATTGATGAGACGATTTATATGGTGCAACCAGAAAACTTTGTGTCAGGAGACCCGAAAAATATGGTTTGCAAATTAAAGAAATCCATTTATAGGCTCAAGCAAGCTTCCCGTCAATGGTACCACAAATTTCATCAAGTAATTCTCTCATTTGGTTTCGAGATGAATGCTGTTGATGATTGTGTGTATCACAAGTTCAGTGGGAGTAAGCATATTTTCCTGGTTTTGTATGTTGATGACATACTGCTTGCCACTAATGATATAGGCATGTTGCACGAAACCAAGATATTTCTATCAAGGAACTTTGAGATGAAAGATCTTGGTGACGCCTCTTTTGTATTAGGGATTCAGATATATCGGGATCGCTCTCGAGGTATTCTTGGATTGTCACAAAAGGGCCATATCGATAAAGTACTTAAAAGGTTTGGCATGCAGGACTGTAAATCAGGTGAC
This sequence comes from Fraxinus excelsior, assembly GCA_019097785.1. NCBI lineage: Eukaryota > Viridiplantae > Streptophyta > Magnoliopsida > Lamiales > Oleaceae > Fraxinus > Fraxinus excelsior. The sequence continues at coordinate 14,402,046 of CM032642.1, forward strand.
ACCCCTGTCGCTAAGGGAGACAAATTTAGTCTCAAACAATGCCCGCAAAATGACCTTGAAGTTAAGGAAATGCAGAAGATTCCCTATGCATCAGCTATTGGGAGTCTTATGTATGCTCAAGTTTGTACACGTCCAGATATAACATTCATTGTTGGAATGCTAGGCAGATATGTAAGCAACCCTGAAATGGATCATTGGATAACAGCCAAAAGGGTTATGAGATATTTGAAGAGAACAAAGGATTATATGCTCACCTATATCAGATCGGATCAGTTAGAGATCATAGGATACTCCGATTCTGATTTTGCTGGATGCCAAGACAGTAGGAGATCTACATCAGGCTACATTTATCTGTTAGCTGGAGGAGCTATTTCCTGGAGGAGTGCTAAGCAGACACTCATAGCTTCTTCTACTATGGCAGCAGAATTTGTAGCATGCTATGAGGCATCTAATCATGGAATATGGCTGCGAAATTTTGTCACTGGGCTGCGTATTTTGAATAGCGTAGAAAGGCCACTAAAGTTATATTGTGACAATAACTCAACAGTCCTATATTCTAATAACAACAGGAGTTCATCTAAGTCAAAACACATTGACATCAAGTTCCTGGTTGTGAAGGAAAGAGTACAGAGTGGACAGATTTCCATAGAGCATATTGGGACAAACGCCATGATTGCGGATCCGCTTACTAAAGGATTGACACCCAAAGTCTTTCATGAGCACATTGCTCATATGGGTGTTGTATATCATGAGGATATCAAGTTTTAGTGGGAGTTTGTATTTTCATTGCTTTATGTTTTGGACACATTTGTGTATTTGGATATTGTTCTGTACAGAAATAAAGTTTTCAGTTTATTACACTCTGTTATTATGTTCAGTACCGATCTCACTTAAGAAATAAGGTTGGACCAGTTGGAAATAGACATGTTTGGGTCACATAACATGTAATTTTCATGCTACACTCCATGATTGATCTATGTCATTTGGTTATATGGGTGTACGTGACCATTGATGGATTTAGTCACGTTAAATGTGACGAAAATCGCTTTGATCCTACATCGATATGACTGATGGACGAGATTGTTTGAAATACCCGTAATAATAATAACAGCAAAATTTTGAGCTCATAAAGGTTGGCACATTTGAAAGGTTACACATATGGCCCAGTGGGAGATTGTTGGAATATTTTAGCAATTTGGGGCTACATGTAACATATTGAAATGTGTGTGCTATTATGTAAAGTAAATTAGTCATTAAAGTGATCCACTAAGGATAAAGTTTGACTAATGGGTATTGAATTTCGTGGAATTAAAGTGTAGAGACCGGAAGTTTGTTTTAAATTGTTGAGTGACCGATTTAAAACAAATGAAAGATGATGAATTGTCATTATCTTATGAATATATGGGTTATGGTCCCCATTTTGAGTGTGTACTTCAAGGTTTCTACATCCCCATCCATAGAAATCAAGATTGAAGTGAAGTTCACAAATCAAATTGGAAGATCGTGATCCTTTCAGGCTAACAGTCTAACTATCATGGATTCAGGTATGTTTTATGATTATGTTCATTTTCGGATTTCAATATGGAGATGGATCTTGAGGTTTTATGTGAAAAGGATTTGAATAAAGTATATGATTTGATTATTCCTTTTCAATTTTTCTATCAAGTACATCAATTATTTCTTCCTTACCTCTACCTGACACTACTGCCCTTAGCTGAACCTGCTTGAACTCATTCCTTACCTGAAATTCAAGACTCCTTCAATCCTGAATTTCAAATGCCATCTGACCTTGCTCCTCAGATTCGGGAAGTTCAAATTGATTCCCCACCAGACCAACCAAACACTTCTTTTGTCATGCCTAATGCTCTGCAAACAGTATAACATTCAATGAAGTACTGCCCCCTCTACCATCACAAATCATAACATGTTCAAAGACAGGAAATTTAAGGCCAAAACAATTTCCAGGTTTTCAAACTTTCTATTCAACTAAATATCCTCTGCGTGTATTGTTCAGTGTGTATGATGAAACAGAGCCTACTTGTTACACTCAAGCAATGTCTAATCCTCATTGGCGTGCAGCAATGGGTAGTGAGTTTGATGCATTAATGGCAAATGGAACGTGGTCCTTATGCCCAAGACCTAGACGCAAGCACATTGTTCGAAACAAATGGGTCTATAAGATTAAAAGGAGAACTGATGGGACTATTGATCGTTATAAAGCTCGTTTGGTGGCTAAAGGATTCGATCAAAGGGATGGGATTGATTACCATGAAACTTTCTCTCCTATGATTAAATCATCCACCATTAGATTGGTTTTGTCACTAGCAGTCAGCCTTCACTGGTCAGTGCGACAGTTGGATGTGTCAAATGCCTTTTTACATGGTATTTTGGATGAAGAGATATTTATGGAGTAACCTAAGGGCTTTATTGATGATACTAAACCTAACTTTGTTTGTAGGCTTCACAAGTCACTCTATGGACTTAAACAAGCCCCTCGGGCACGGTTTCAAAGATTGTCCCAACAACTTGTAGAATTGGGTTTCTTAGAATCCAAAGTGGATTACTCTTTGTTTACTTTGAATTCTAATATTGTGAAAATTTTTGTGTTAGTTTATGTTGATGACATAATAATCACAGGAACTGATGACATGGTTATCCATCAAGTTATAGAGAAGTTGAAGACTAGTTTCCACATTAAAGATTTGGAAGAGTTATCTTATTTTTTTGGGAGTTCAAGCCTCTCAGAGTGAAAATGGCTTACATCTACGCCAGAGTAGATACATAGCAAACTTGCTCGAAAAGACTAAGATGGCTAGTGCTAAGCCTCTATCAAGCCCAACTGTTAGTGGTTCAAAACTATTTTCAATTGAAGGAAGTCTCCTAGTAGATTCGACTGAGTATCGACAGGTGGTAGGAGCACTCCAATATTGCACAATTTCTCGTCCAGATATTTCCTATGCTGTCAATCAGCTCTGTCAATTTATGCATAATCCTAACGGCTGTCATTGGATTGCCTTATTCGTGAACTTGGCATTGTACTGTCTTCCCCTCCTATTTTATTGCGTGACAATGTTGGAGCCATAGCACTTGCCTCAAATCCAGTCTTTTGGAGGTTGATTACCATTTTGTTCGGGACAAGGTAGTCAATAATGATATCTAAGTTAAGTATGTTTCCACTCAAGACCAGGTAGCTGATGTGTTCACCAAGGGCCATACTGCAGCTCGTTTCCAATTTTTGAGACACAAACTGATGGTCTGTTGCTTTCCCATCAGTTTGGAAGACGGTGTTAGAGATAAATCTTCAGCTGTTAGTTAGTTTATTTTGCAGATTCAAAACTCTATATACAACTAACTAATTTAGATTCATATGTATCCATTCAAATGTATATTATGTAATCTCTAGTTACTAGATATATATATTCTTATTTCTCTCATTAGGACTCTGTAATCTTGTTATTTATTCCTCTATAAATACAAATGTAATACACAGCCTTGGTATTGAAGCTAGCTATTCAAGTCACAAGGTTTCCTTGTTTATATATCTTCTATTTGTTCTTATACAGCCAAGTATATGTATGGAACCCACTTGATTCAACACCCATTTATAAATAACACAAATAGAAGATCATTATCATCATCATCATCCAACTCGTAGGATTTGGTTGGACAATCATCATCTATTCCTCATAGTATTCTAGTACGGAAGACCTAGTTCTTGGTTCTGATTCAGCCTTTTTACTTCCAACCGACGGACTCGCCTTTGATTAATATCATCGACTAGCCAAGCAAAGATACAGGCGGACCTTGCATGTCAACGCTCTATTACGGCCATAGAATGGGTCACTTGTCTTGAGATCCTAGAATGATGGGGATGCTGCAGGGTGGGAGCGGCCTACGACTGGAGCAAGGTTCCCTCTCCTAGTCTGAGTGTAAGCTACTAGATTTTCCAAGGGTTTTTTGCCCTTGCCTTATTGGATTTACTCTAAGCCACCAGAATCCACTTTCTCAACCAAGTTTGACTTAGTTCTCTATGGAGACTATTTTGTGTTGCATGACTACACTTCTTTCTACACACGTTGTTGCCTTTTCCCTTCAGGTCCATAAGACCTTGATGCCACCTTTTACGATCACCATCACTGTCACCTTATCTATCAATTTGTACATCTACCTCGTTTTCAATAATTTTTGGGAACCATTATTTACATTCATCATTGTTATAAATCCATCACACTTTATATCTATCCCTATTAAAATTAATTTTTTCATCTACATTACGTTCTAATATTACCCTTATTAAATTCATTCATTTTAACACACACACACACACACCATTTTTATACATCTATCTTGTTATAATTCCTTCATAATCCTTTCATGTTATCAATCATTTCCATCAATATGCACTCTCAAATTTCTTTACATTTTTTTTATAATCCTAGCAGATTAGTCACCATTGTTTTGAATTTAGAAAAATCAAGAAAACAAAAAACTTAAATTCTTGTTTTGATAATCCTAGTAGTAAAGATAGTTATCAATGTTTTCAATTCAAGAAAATCAAGAAAAGAAAAGATAATCCCAACAGAAAACTCAAATAATTTGAAATGAAATTTCTTACTCACACTACTCGAATTCAAAATACACATTATCAAGTAACCCAAATATAAATTATAAATCCTTCACATATTAAACTCATCAAACCCACGATAAAATGCAATCCTTACTTTTTCAAACCCTTTTTATATGTCTATATGTATTGTTAGAATTTGGGTGTGGACCGAATTTTTTGTTGAAGTAATTGAAGTGCATATTAAAGAAGCTTATTGGGAGTTGAAAATTGGTATTCGACTTGAAGAAGAGTTCGTGATGGAAAAAACAATTTGGAAAAAAAAATTCCGGCAGAACGCTCGACGTCGGGCCTCTCGGAGGTGGGCGCCACCTTGCCTGTCCCGAATTTTCACAATATTTCTCCTTTTTCATTTAGGGCTCAATTTTTTGGCTTCCTATTTCATCAACAACTTTACTAGGAGAGTTAGGGCCGGTGCCATGGCCCCACCTTGCATGTTTCAATTTTTCGCATTTTTCTCTCATTTTTCATTTTGGACTTGATTTTTTGGGATCACACTTCATCAACAACTACTAGGAGGGTTTGGATGCCCTTAACATGTTCCCTATAAATATTAGGTTCTTCTATAAAATTTTAAAAATATGAGAAAATAAATTACTAGAATTATATGATCCATTGTAAGTTTCTATCTTCTCCATTATTCTTGAGTAAATAAATTTTTTTAATTCCTTTGCCATATTTCTTGTGTTTATTATTCTTTTACTTGATCTAATAATTCATTATTTGTCATGTAACTTCAACAATTCATTCTGGTAGTTGGTTTCATCAAGTGGTATTCAAACAATACATAATTCTTGTATTTTCAACATTGGTAACAACAATCCGGGCATATTAATATTTCTTCTAACAAAAGATATTTTGATTGTTTCATAACAAGTGGTATCAGAACCTAGGTTCAGCAGTTCTGCAAGAGCATAGTGTTTGACTTGTTTGAGGTTTTTGTTCGTGATGACTTCTAAGAATTCTGAAATTTCACTTTTGGATCAGAACACTAGGTTTTCACTATGGCAGGTTAAGATGCGTGCAGTGCTCGCACTGTAGGGTTTGGATGATGTGTTGCTGAGAATTGATAATATGCTTGCAACTTTGATCGCGGAGGAGAAATTATAAAAGGATAAGAAGGCAGTTTCTTACATTCATCTTCATCTATCGAATATCATTCTTCAGGACGTTTTGAAGGAGGTTTCAATAGCTGCTCTACGATTGAAGTTAGAGGAATTGAGCCTTACTAAAAGTCTGACAAACAAGTTGAACCTCAAAAAACGTTTATACTCTCATCGAATGATAGAAAGATAATCATTGGAAGATCACCTGATAGTATTTAAAGAGATCGTCTCTAATTTGAAAACTTTGGAAGTAGAGTATTGATGAATGTACTTCACTAATACTTTAGATATAATCTAAATTTGATATTTAACTTATTTCTACGAGTTTTATAACATTTTAATATGTGTTTTGATGTTGTAATATAAGTTGACGAAATTGAAAGAAATAAGCAAAAGTTGGCCAATTGGAGAAACGAGCTAAATTGTAAGAGATCCAAAGTTCGGGGACTAAAGTGAAAATACTTTAAAGTTATGTCGGACCTCAAAATGAAGATTCAAGAGTGCTTGGAGTTATTGGATGAAGAAAAAAGTTAAAGGAATCAAATATAGTCAAAGTATGATTATACATTATTCTCCAACTGAAATAGTTTGCTCCAAATTTGTAGTCTCATATTGAGACTCATGTTTGACATAACAAACGTTTGAATTGGAAAATGATATATAAAGCAAAATTGTATCCATTTAAGTTAACTTTCCAAAACATCTTAAATCACCTCAATTGGATATCGAAAAAATACTAAAGGACGCGCAGTTCAATTTTTTCACCCAAAGATGGGCATCGCAGCCCTGGGTTTTGGGCGCCACAACACCCACATTATTGAAAACTAGTAGAATTCGCGACACTAGGGCCCATACTGGGTGCCAAGGCGTCGCCTATGCGAGAAATAATTTTGTTTTTTTTTAATTTTCTTTGGACTTTTTTCTTGGCCCAATACAACTCCAACCCTTCAAAGATTTCATGATAATATAAATACAACCCTAAAGACCACTTTTGAGGGGGGAGTTCAACACGGAATTGAAGGAGGAAAAGTGGACATAATTCAAGAAATCAAAGGGAGGCAAGAACAACATCAAGCAAGAAGTTTGAAGATCTATCCAAAAACTAGTTGTTTTTTTCTATTTTTTTCTTTATGTTTTTTTATTTTGAATTGTATAGATTTCATGTTTCTTATCATGAACTAGACTGTTCTTCTAGGGTTTGATTGTAACCAAAACTTGAGAGTATGATTTGAATTTATTTTAGTTATTTCTACGAAATTTTTCATTCCGTTTATTTGTGTTATGATTTTAATGCTTTCAATTAATTGGTCATTAATTGAATGAGTAGATGCTAGTCAGTTTCGGCACTCAAGAGAGGAGAATTTAGGTGCAATCATAAGATTAACATAACATAGATTTTTATAGGTTTTAAGAGAAAGTATAGGATGTAAGAAGTTTACTCCATAAAAGAATCATAAACTTGATAATTTCTAGATTTTAATTCAAAATAGAGATATTGAAATTAATTCTAGGATTAATTTTTATCTGGCATTCGAGAGAGGGAATTGAATTACATTATAGTTCTTCCTTATAAACATGAAAAATTGATTAGAGATAACTAAAATTTTAAAAATCATATTTAATAGTTAGGTGAAATCACAACCCTAGGCTTTCTCACTTGATTATTCTCTAGCTTACATTTATTTGTTGAATTCGTCACCATATTAGTTCAAAAAGAACATTGATTATAAAACTCATTAATCTAGATAAAATAGAGGCTATATAATTGTAGTACTTAGTAGAAATTTGAATTACAATCCCCGTAGGTTCGACACTCTAACTCCATTACTATATTACAAAACTTGACACTGTACACTTGCAGTATAAATTTACCATATTATAGAAAACGCGTGACAAATTTTTGGCATCGTTGCTGGGGATTGTTTTATTTGACTTTTACTAATATTATTACCAATTAGCCTTTTTTTAAATTTATATTTTCTTTGATTTTTTAAATTTTAGTTATATACCCTGATTTATTTGGTATTTTTTTAGATACTTTTAAATAGTATATGCATGATTCTAACGATGGTAAGAGAGCCGAACAATTGCAATAAGTAATCTCGACATGAATAAAAATGACGTGCTTATAGAAGATATCTTTTGTTAGCTTTGCTATGTGATGCATTATACTGATCACTATTTGCATACACTCACCGACTCTTGTACGATAAAACTTCTAGGGTTCATACAATATTTAAGATCTCGAAAACAAGCAATTGACAAATATTATGAAGACTACATGCTTTTGGGAGATTATGTATCTATCAATTGGGATGAGGACATCGAATTTGTGGGAAATGGTCCTCATCTGTTGAACGAGAGGGTAATTGTAAAGTACTATAATAAACTTGCTAAGTTGGAAAAGCACAACATATGTATTGGAGATTGGAGTTACTGGAATGAATTCAAAAGGTGGAAATACAACCCACTTGAAAAAGTTAAGTAGAAATCAATGAAGATAAAAGTAATGTACATTTGTTCAAATTCATTAATTGTATAGAAATTGATTTTGTGATTAAGTCCCGTGACGAAGTTGAAGTCTACATTGTTGAGTTTGAATTGGATGGAATGGAAGAATCTTATTACGTTGAAAAGGACAATGTTGAAGTTTGAAAAAATAACGAAGAGTGGAGCAAAATCAAAAGAAGTAAAATGAACAAGGCATCAAAAACTTTTTTTAAAGTTCCACGATGCGGATTGCCAATGTCAAGCTAATGATGTTAAATGAGCGCTTCTTGGGAGGCAATCCAAAATTTCTTCCTTTTTTTTTTTTTCAAGTTATATGATAGTTTAGTTTATTTTACAGTTTAGTTAGTAATTTTCATCCATATCATATCTTCACCCAGGTCCTTGAGTAATTAAGTTGGTTATTAGATGTTTGAGCTAAGTAACCATGTTCCATATATTTAATATCTAAAATTTGATTTTTCAGGAACATGACGTCGTGAAACAGTCTAACCAACATTGACAAGGATAAAACAGGATAAATCTCAAGTTTGTGGGAGAAGTTAGAAGAAACATCCATCAAATCCAGCATCATAAGTACCAAAATGTCATATGCAATGCAAAAAAATAAAAAATAAAAAGAAAATAAATAATCCAAGGAGGTCCTCGTCACTCTTCTTCAATTTTACGTTGAGGACAATGTTCAATTTAAGTTTGATGGTGTATTACAAAATGTCTAATTGCCTAATATTTTTATTTTGTGTGATTTGTGTGCGTGTTTGTTTTTTTAAGAAAAAAAAAGAAAAGACAATTTACTTGTTTTACACGCTTGTGTGAGTTAGATAGCTTTGTCGACAATGATATATATTATTGAGGATATGTGTTAGTTTATGGATCATGAATATGTTATATGTTTTAGTTAAATTTTTTGCATATTCATGCAGAACGTAAAGTATTTATGCACTTGAGTTGATTGTGGTGTTGTACATGAGTAGGTTGATTCGTGTTTATAGGTTGAAATAGAAAACTTAGACGATAATCCCAAAACCGAATATTCACTATATCCTTAATGAGAATAATATTTGAACATTTAGAGAAAGTTTCCATGTCCAATGAATATCTTTATTGAGAATAATCGATTTACACTTACGTCAAGACCTCTACACGATCTCTTGGAGGAAATTGTCAAATCTTATGCAGTAACATTAAGTTTGACACGTAGTATATTGGATAAGATTGGATTATGCAGTAACATTATGTTTGGCATGTAGTATATTGGATAAGATTGGATACTACAACAAACCACATTTTCACATTTTTGCATTTTTAATACTAGTCAGCCAATGTTCTATCATTTAGTGCCAAAAAGATTTCATTGTTATTCTTGAATTATGAAAAAGCTTCAAAACACACAAAACTAGAGAAATAAGATTTAATTCCCAGTCAATAAATTGAAATCTCACAATCAAAGAAAAATAATGATTCACTGGAAGCATCATATAAATTCAATTCACCATACAAATATGGCATAAGAGCTTGTACGCATCTGAAAGTTCTTAAAAATTACTATTTTGGCGACAAACAAACCCCACAAATATAGCAAACCATCTATCAATCTTATAGTTACACAATGTTTATATTCAAAATTTGCACTATAATCATATGTATGTATGTATAAGGATAAAATTAATCCCCACTTAAATATGAACACAATACTTGAATAAGGCTTCTGCTATTCCTTTTAAAAAAATGTACCAAAAAAAATAATAAATTTTGAAACTTTTTGCAAAGTACTCTGCAGTTATCAAGAAACAATGGACTAACTCAATACAAGGATAGCCAGAATTTTCAAAAGATTGAAGATTTATGTGAAAAAGGATTAACTTTCCAATCTTGGTTAAAATTAACAGTCATAATTGTAATTTAATAACATTTATTAATTAGGAAAAATAGACAAAAAATATATATCAAACTCTTTAATATCTGGAGGAAAGAAAGTAATACATTAAGATTATTGACATAATTCTCTTTAAAGAGAACCCAATGAATAAAGGGAAAGACTAGTTGATTTGTTGAATGATGAGTATAAAAGTAAAATAGAATCATACCCAAGAGGAGGATAAACTTGAAGCAGCAAGCTTGTTTCTGGAAAATATCACTCACAAATCGAGAAGGAATTAATAGGATTTTCTATTGGATCTGACTTAAAATTAACTACAAATTAATTGTGTATATATATATATATATATATATATATAACAGCACATATATATATAACAGCACAAAAGAAGGTTTCAAGTGAAGGAAACAGGCTCAGCTTAATTAATGCGTATTCTATCTCTTCTAACTTCACAGAAGGATCTATATCTGCTAGGGATAAAACCCTAATCCCTTTTGAATAAGCAATAACAAACAAAATCGAAAAAAAAAATAATAATATTAAGAAAAAAGGTGTACAGCTGTTCATCCACTCACCGTTACAGCTTGTGTAAATCAACCTCAAATAATTGTGTATGGAATCCTACATATATATGGGATGGGGCGAAAAACCATAGCAGATTTTGGTTCCCTCTCCCAAAAAGCTCCAAGGTTTCGCATATGTAATGATTATATATGTAGCTCCAGAAGCCTTTGAAGGAGAGAGAACAAAAGTCTGCCTTGGTGATACATTAGAGAAACTTATGTGAGCAAGAAATGGAATTTTTTACTGGCTTGATGATTAAATTATGGAAGAGAGAAAGCCTAGAATTAGCAAGAAATCATGACCAATGTGTGGGAGGGAAATTTGTTGTGAGGCCTAAATATCCTTATCCGCCGCGTCGAAAACTATAACTATGACTAAATTTAAATCAATACGTATTTGTCTCAAATAGCATTTCAAGTTTATTTATGAAAATTATGCCGTCGGGCACATCATGCTTATCCAAGAAAGACATAATTAGTTTGCACGCATACAAAGGAGCATATTGAAAACTAAACATGAATGAATGATTGTTTAAGATTTCAGACGAGATGCTTCAACAATTTAAATCGATAGATTTTAATTCTTGATATATTTTGATCAAATTAAATAAGCGAGGATATATATGACCCTATAAAACACAAGTCAATCCATTTTCCCATTTTATTCCTTCTTTCAGTGGGAATGTGGGACAAATCCAAAAAGTTATTGACACAAAAGGTTAGGCTAGATAATGTAATTTAAAAGTTAATTGCTATAATATAGTTTTTAACACGTCGCTCGCACTCATGTTGAATTTAATTTTTAATCCGAGAGTGAATTAAGTATCATCAAATATCTTAACACGACATTTTACTCATCGAGCTAATCACGAGTTATGAAAATAAAAACAATTAAAGTGGAGTTACATTTATTTATTTAAATTTAATCTTTAATAAAATAATCCAGGCGAGTTAATCTTAATCTTTCTCGCAGCTCGCAATTTAAATAATTCCAGTAACATGATAAAGATTCATAGGATAGTATAAATTATTAATTTTTCAAAATTTGGGTTCAACATCCAAGGATCACATTGACGCAGCAAGGAGTAAAAAAATTAGCCTTCGTGCATGCAATACGCCGCGTCTCACCCTTTGGCCGTCTGCTGATCAAAGCTATCTATCTGTTTTAAATATAAAAAAAATAGTTTGTATTGGGTGTTAACAGGGGAAGGTGGCATTAAGATGACTATATTACAACCATGTAAAAGGGATTAAAATTTAAGTTAAAACCAATAATTAATCATAATCATACTAACTAAACTTTTTAATCGTACATTTCATTAATCTGTTTTTTATTTATTATTATCTAAATCAAACAAGAACTGCATATTATATGTAAAGACGAAGCATAAATATGACAATACTAGGATCTCGTCTAATCTTAATGTGATACAATTTGATTCAGCTAGAAAAATGGATTAAAATTTAAGTTAAAATCAATAATTAATTTTAATTATATATTTTATAAAACTCAAATTTTTAATTACACATTTCATTAACTTTTTTTTTTGAAAAAAAAAATAATACTAAAAATCTAATTTTTATCTAAACAAAACAAAGGCTGCATATTATATGTAAAGACGAACACGATAAATTTTTTAATTTCGAAAAATATCATAATAGCAATCTCTCCAAAGATATCATTCGGTTAAGCGGCCATAAATAATACATAATGCAAGTCTAAGCCCCTGTTTGGTGCACATTATTTTCAAAAGAATGTATTTTTTTGGTCGATGTGATGGGAAATATATGGTTGAAAAAGAAGGAAAAGTTATTGATGTGATGAAAAATATTATTTTATTGAAAAATGTGTGGTTAAAAATGAGTAGAAGAATGAGAATGAAAAAATAATGTGGATCAAACAGGGGCTAAGTAATAGAATAAACTCTAATATATATAATAATACAATCAAATAAATAAAAATATTAAAAATCAAATCAAGCCTTGCACCGTATCACTACAAACTGGAAGGGTTAACACAAACGACAAATTAATTTTTTTAGTTGAATCTTGTTTAGCTAATTATGTACCATTAGAATGAAAATTACAAAGTTTTATGTTATTTGTCAATCTGCCATAAATATAATCCTCGAACTTGAAATCGAAAGCATAAAATAAAAGTGTTAGACGAATAGGAGCTTGCATGAAAGACAAATTAAAGGAACAAATCTAGATGTTATATGTCCCCCAACTTTTACAAACAGGACACAAAGATGATCTTCTTTGTTTTGTTGGTGGCTAGCCTTTTTAATACAATTTTTGAGGTTTATCAACTCAACTTTACAAAAAGATATTACTTTAATGATCAAACAAATATAATATTTCATATTTTTTCTTAACTAAAAGGAATAAACTACTTGTACACATAAAATGTACACCTTGATTGGAAGCTCTTATGTGTCAAAAATCTGACAATTGATTGAAAAATGTGTTATCAAGATCAATGTACCAAAGTCTGACAGCTCACATTGGTGTAAACCAATGTGTTAATTTTTATGTACATATAATATGGTCCGTTGTAAAATATGTTGGAATTTACGGGATATTTTTATTGGTGTGAATTGGAAAAGTTTGTACAATAACTAATTGCAAATCTTTAAATACAAAGGGCCCATATCAAAGAGTCGTGTTCTTTCGAATTGTATGTGACTACGTAAAAGGTACATTATGAAAAGTCATGACCTTTTGATAGGATGAAATCTAGACCGTTAATATGAAAATATATGATCTAATGATCCAAATTAATTTATATCAAAAGATGTAACCATTCCGAAAAGTCACTTGAAAATTTATAAATAGAGCTCTCCTAATTCCATTTTATTCACTTTTAATTGATTTCTAATTATTTTCTTCACAAAACTATGTCAGATAATTTCCAAATTATTTTTTGAGTTTCGCGTTCGATATTTAGTTTTTGACATCTTCAATTTTAGAAGAGTTCAGTTAAGTGTTGGTTTGTACCAAAAAATAATATTGTGCTACATTATTTTTAGAAAATGTGTTGTATCTTGGAGGCAATAGTCCGTTTGAGTCGGTTAACACTGTCGGAAAAATGGTTTATCGGAGCTCTTTTGACATAATTTTGAGTGAGATCCATTCGTACATTTTGGGAGATCGAAGTTGATTCGTGATAACATCGAAATCATATATTTACTTGTCAAAAATAGTAATCGGATGAATTGAGAAATTGAAGCTTAGGCTATTTGATACCCTATATTTTCCATGGAAAATGGAATGGAAAAAAATTTCCATTTCCATGTTAAACACTTGTTTGATAGGTAAAATTTTGCATGGAAAATGTTCTCCCACCCCCTACTCACGCGCCTCTTTTCTCTCTTTTCAAGGAACGTGGGAAAATGAATTCCAGCTTCTGGCTTCTTTTTTTTTTGGCAATGGAAATAAATTTCATAACCAATTGTAAAAAAAAATTCACTTTAATAGACAGTTTTCATGTAAAACGAAGTCAAACGAACACTAAACTTTAATAAAAAATGGTGAAAAAATAGTTTTCGAACAAACCTTTTTTTTTTTGGCAATGATAACAAATTTTATAACCAATTGTTAAAAAAAAACTCACTTTAATAAACTATTTCCATGTAAAATAAAGACAAACGTGAACAAAAAAATCCAAAATTTTAAAAATTTTCGGGTGAAACATTATACCAATCAAACACACTTAATTAACAATTTTCTGGAAAACCAGTTCTATGCAATTATTTTCCTTGAAATTCATTTTCTCCCACCCATTTTCCACCATTGTAATCAAACGAACCTTTAAAGTTGATTACTTGAAAGGAATTTACAAAGGCGGTTTCATACGCATGAAAATGAAAAGTTCAAATGTTTCATACGAATGAAACATGGTGCTTGGAGGGAAAACTATATGTAGTTTGTCCCACATAGAAAGATTATAAAATCAATGACCACCTTATATATGGTTACACTTTAAAAGTGTGTAATCACGTGTGGCATAGAGGCTCTCTCCAAGTGCGCCTGCAACGGGGTACAAATCAAGGATCTAAAGTGCACATCGGATCTTGAACTTGGGTGTGGGCGCGACCTACGCACATGTATGTCGGATCGAATTGACCAAAAATTGGCTCTTAGGAGTGTCCACGTTTTGATTTTATTTTGCCTCTTTCAACTGACCTTTGATATTCTACTGTTGAAACTCCAATTTTATTGCCATTATAATCTGTAGTTTATGGCATGTTTATGGACTAATTAATTCTCCATTACAGCCTACTTAAACAATCCATTTTTCTTCCACTCCACGCACAAAAAAATACTCTCTACATATACAGCTTCCATTTTCTGTTTTTGGTTTTCTACCTTTCAGTATTTCTAGTTTTCGTCCAGAATTTTGGTGATCCGTTCATATACATATTCCGTTCACCGGTGGTAGAAATTCAATGCTAGATTTCTACAGGTTTCTCCGTTGTATATTGGCAAACAGATGCTCATTAAATCTTCAAGCACTTATTGTAAGGGAACAAATCTGTTTTAAGGACACTGTGTTTACATAGACCTCGATTTGCAGGTTTGTTCTCTTTGGAAATCAATTTATTTACTGTTTTATTTGCACAATTTACTAATAGCTTGTTCTTTTCCCGTATAACATATATTATATAATTCTGCTATTATATTTTGTCTAACGAACACCAGCACGTGGGGGCAAAATCTGTTTAAAGAAGATCATTTGCAGTCATACACCTCGCTTCATTTTATCTCTTTCTAATTTTTATATGTTTCTACATTTTAGCTAGTCGCATTT
The DNA here is from genome assembly GCA_019097785.1 of Fraxinus excelsior. Taxonomy (NCBI): domain Eukaryota; kingdom Viridiplantae; phylum Streptophyta; class Magnoliopsida; order Lamiales; family Oleaceae; genus Fraxinus; species Fraxinus excelsior. The sequence goes on from CM032642.1 coordinate 14,417,539, forward strand.
TGTGCATATTTTGATGTACAAATCTTGGTTTCAGTAAGTCGAAACTCCATATGATATTTTGCACGTAAAATGTTAGTTCTACGCTTTTATGATATTTGCGTGCACGTGATTTTTGTTAAAAGGAATATAACTATGAAACAATTTTCCAACAAAATGTATCTACTTCTTTCAGACAATAATCTATATTGAACTTTGGAAATAACATGAACGAAAAAAAACTAATTCGGAATCCATACTTCGAAGTCAATAACCCTTTTTGTCAAGGAAGAGACGGGTATGGAAATAACTTGTTCACCTTTGCTTTCCACTATAACCCACCAGATCAAGAGGTCTATTTGGTTCAATCAAAGAATACAAAAGATATTACTGTTATGATTAAACAAACATTCCATGTCGGTAATTTGAAAGTGTAAGTATATTTAGATTGTTCGAATGACGAAATTATACTCCAGAATCAACATTCATAATGCAAGTCACTATTCGTGTTAATCTTTGTTATGAAAATGATATTCAAACTTGAATATAGTGAACATGAACTGAGATAAGTCTTTGTCCGATTGAACTAACACAAACATTTTTTAGTTATATTGATATGTTGTGAGTCGATTCTAAATTTCTTGAGAATAAGGACTTAATTTTATGATTGTAGTTTTTATCTCGATACCATTCAGTTCTGATGTGGAGGAAGCTTTCTCTCTAAGAAGAATGAGAAGAAAGGATATATTTAGGCTGGTCATTTGGAACAAAATATCTTGCTATTTTAGTCACAAATGTTAGATTTTGATATTCAATTGCATAGCTTACAACCTTAAAAATAATCCAAAAATTGTTTCAGATGCTATATTTTAGAGGGATAGATTATAGATAGTAAGAAAATTGAGAAACTTAACGAGTTATTTGTTACCACAACTCCAGAGTACCACATGCACCATGAAGTTTTTATTCAAGGTCCGTGTTTGTGTATCGATTAGTTGTTGTAATTGGCACTGCCTCATCCACATCTCCACTGCACATGAACTTTAAATCTTGTTGCATTTAAGCCTTGTGTCAAATATACAAAATAAATTTCTCTAAACTCAGTAACATAAAGGTGGAGGTGGATCAGGTAGTCATCCATATACTTACATATGGTTCCCACTATCTCCGTAATGGTAGGTAATACTGTTTCTGGCATGTCCTTCCAATTAATACCTCCATCAAAATTGTATCCAAAAGAATCAACAAAAAGGATTTTAAGGCAATTTTGAAATGAATCAATATTCAGTGTTAGAATTGTAGTACTTCCCATGGTCGAGGAGTTCCAGTGACATTGGCATGAAGTGCAAAAAACACTTCAGGAGTGTTCAAGTAGCTGTAGACATAATTATTTGAGTATGGATCGAATCCATATATTTGCTTTTACAATAAATAAAAGGTGGGTAAATCACTCTCTGGTGTAGATCGAATTTACAAACACACTAACAAACGGATTACACCTTAAGAAAACAAACGCTTCTCTTATTTCATGAACAACCAAAAAACTCTACAAGACGTTTCAGAGTTTTAAATACTAAAAGAATAGATAACCTACTGGGCGCTAGCAGTCTCTTAATGGACTGGGCTACAAAGCAAAATAAATAGGGGTACTTACAAAAACACCCTTAAAATTAGGGATGTTTTAAAAAATCATATGTGTTATAAAATAGAGAAAAGAGAAGAGAGAATAAAAGCCAATAGACTTTTCTGTGTGTTATTATGAGAACTAAAGCCCTATATTTATAGGGTCTAAAAGGAGAGTTACAGTTGGAATGAAATACACTTTCTGAACTAGATAAGACTTATCCATGTATCATGATAATACTAAATAATCATCTCATTCTTTTACAACACTCCCCCTTTGATGATTATTCGTACAATAACTACCTCGTTAAAACCTTGTCTGATAAAAACCCAATGGGACAAAAAAAAAAATCAAACGAAGAAAAAAGAGTACAATTATTTTGGAGTATAAAAATGTAAATGCATGTTGCTGTCAATGATTGCTTTGCAGATCTCCATGATATAGCTGTTCCTCCACGTGTAAACACATATCCTGTTTGTGATTTAGCTTTATGTGGGTCAGAGAGATAACCTGCATCTGCATATCCCACTAAAGCTGATCCCGACTTTTGAGAATAAAATAATCTCAAATCAATAGTACCCTTTAGGTAACGAAAAATATGTTTAACACCATTCCAATGTCTTTGTGTTGGTGTAGAGCTATATCTTGCAAGGAGATTTACAGAAAAAGCTATGTCGGGTCGAGTACAATTTGCAAGATAAGTTAATGCTCCAATTGCACTAAGATATGGTACTTCAGGACCAAGAATCTTTTCTCCATCTTCGAGTGGACGAAAAGGATCATTTTTAACATCAAGTGATCGAACAACTATAGGTGATGTCAATGGATGTGCATTGTCCATATAAAATCTTTTTAAGACTTTTTCTGTATATGTAGATTGATGAACAAATAATCCTTTTGAGAAATGTTCAATTTACAATTCGAGACGGAATTTTGTTTTTCCCAAATCTTTCATCTCAAATTCATTTTTCAAATAATCTACAGTTTTGTTGAGCTCTTCAGAAGTTCCAATTAAATTTAAGTCATCAACATAAACCGCCACAATTGCAAATCCAATATTCGTTTTCTTTATAAAAACACATGGGCAGATATCATCATTTTTATAGCCTTCCTTCAACAAATATTCGCTAAGGCGATTATACCACATGTCCAGATTGTTTTAATCCATATAATGATTTTCGCAATTTAATTGAGAACATGGTTCTCATGCATGTATCATTTGAATCTCACATTTTAAGTCCTTCCGGGACTTTCATATATACATCTTTTCTATATACGTCACTATCAAGTGAACCATAAAAATATGCAGTCACTACATCTATAAATTTCAAATTTCTCTAGTAAGTTCAATTTTACTAGGATCTAGAAACTTCAGGTTTCTCTACTAAATTTTAGTTTGATCATATCATTTTATTTGACCAATTATTTCTTTGATCGATATATTTTAACGAATTTATTTCGATTCCTCGCTATTATATTATGATGCAATACATCATGTGCAAAAGTGTTGTCGACAACTTTTTCTTGTCTTTTTCGATTCTATTTCTTTTTCCATGATGACATCACTTATTGAGATATTTCAATTTTCATTATTTCAGGTACATGAACCTCTTCTGGGGTTTTATAATATGTTATGTCTAAATACTCATTAAAAGTATATACATCATTAATAAGACAACATTTATCAATTGCTATATTTACGTTTGGAGGACTTTATAATAGAATCGAATGTCATCACGCTTCAGGCGTGCCATAAATTTATCAAATACAATATTAACGAATTGTCCTTTCAGAAGTCAATTCGAGTTGGAGCATTTAAAGCTGATGTGTGAGATTGTCAATATCTTTGGTCATTAAATGCATCTAAATAAATTATCTTTCGAACTTCTGGTTCGAATTGTCTTTTGTGATGATTTAGATATTGATGCATTTGTATATTATTTTCAGCTTCTTTATTCTTCCCCATAATGCTGAGGGAATTGTCAAATTGACAATCATTTTTATTGAGTTATAAAATATCACTCATTTGGAATAAAGGTTCATACTACCCATTTATTCTCAGCATTTTTTACTTTCCATCTCAGTGCATTGTGGTGGATTACCTATACAGTACTATCGAAATAATTAGATGGAAAAGTTAGGCTCTGACCATAAGCCAAGTTATAACTAGGAGAACTATGATATTGGCATGATGCGTAATGACTTTCCCTAAACTGAAATGGGAAGTATTTTGTTCTCAATTAACTTAATTGGAGACGTTTAACAAACAATAATGTTAAACCATTTATGGACATCTCAACTAACCACTTATTAAAAAGTTGAGATTTAGGATCACTAGTATTAAAAAGACACATTGTCTTAATTGTATAATCTGAAAATTATGCTCATAATTTGAGTATCACTTTCGCAAACTTCAGGTTGCGAACACCATGCAATCATCTAATATTTGTATCAAATCTATTAGATACAAATAATATCTAGATGGTCAACGTGGAGAGTGACGGGCCCCCATATATCACCCTAATTAATTTTTAGAACTATAGTGAATTCAATCTTTATTTAACTGGTAAAATAACCAATTTTCAATAAAAAGAACAAACATCAAATATGATTTCATTGGATTGAAGAATCTTCCAGTTCTTCAATGAATATCCATTTGAATATTTAATTTCGCATCATTATTGATCCAGTGATGGTACAACTGGTCATGCCAAACAATAAAGTCAAATTGAACTTCTGGTTCAATATAAGATATAATTCAATTATTTAATTTCGAAGAATATGATTAAATATTATATAATCATATATCATTCAAGTAATCAAACTAATCAATATTCTTATGAAATTAATTACATGTTGTCTTTCAGGGATAAACATGAATTTATAATGATACATTCTTCGAAACATGCACTATTTCGAGAGCGATGTATTTTATTATTGCTTTTTCGAGAGTTATGTGTCAATATAATCAAATATTATTATAATAAAATTATTTAAGGATTTACTCTTCTGGAATAAAAATATAATTTATGTTAGATTTTACATAATTATACTCTTCGGGAGCAAACAAAACCCAACTACAATATTAATAATAATGTGCTAATTAAGAAGCGACAATATTTGTAATAGACAAATCTACAAATAATATTCTTCTGGAATATTGGAATCATAATATCATGCTCTTTGGGAATTTTTTAAGAATATTAATTATAATGTCGTGCTACTTCGGGAGCAACAACATGATAAATTATTAATTTAAAGTTTATGAAGGAAATATGTGCTACTTCAGGAGTACATCGTATTTTAATTATTTTTTCCAAAGCAATATGTCAATATTCTTCTAGGATATTGAAAATTATTATTTATGCTCTTCAGGAGCAATTAATATTATTCTATAATATTAAATATAATGTTGCGCTACTTCAGGAGCAACAACAAATTATTTGTATATAGATCTACGAGTAATATTCATTTGAAATATTAATTAAAATATTGTACTATTTTAGGAGTAACAATTTTATAATAAAAAAATATAAGAGTACTAAATTCATAAATTATTCTACAAACGTGAACGAGATAATTAATCAAACAATATCAATATGACATAAGTTACGTGTTTTCCTTCAGGGATAAACACTAATTCAAAAATAGCATGTTTTTCGAAACATGTGCTACTTCGAGAGCACGTTTTATTTTAATATTACTTCTTCAAGAGCAATATGTCAATATTCTTCTGGAATGGAGCAAATAATATTTTTCAAGAGTATTAATTATAATATTGTGCTACTTCATGAGCAATAATAAACTGTTTATAATAGATAGATCTACAATTAATATTCTTTTGGAATATTATTTATAATGTTGTGTTGCTTCAGGAACAACAACAAAAATTCTTTGAGAATATTTATACATCTTATGAAATTGCTAATTAGATCTACATTATTTTATTTAATAACTCAAATTTAAAATTGTGATCTACAGTTAAAAGAATCAACAAGTAAAAAATATAATAAATATATCAATGCTTAATTAAAACCATATAATATTAATCCATATAAAGATATGCATAATAAAATGATAGTCATAATTGCATCGAATATTATCGAATAAAAAAATAGCTAATTAAGATTAGTGAATAATTAACATGTAATTACAATAAATAATTAAGCATAATTACTATATATACAACCACTAGAATTGAAAGATAATCTGTAATGATATTACAGAAATTATGCAAGATTCAGAATTTGGTAGAAAAAGAAAAATTGGTAGCAGAATTAAACATGTAGCAATATGAAACCAATTAACATATTCCAATTAACGTGAGGCACATAACAAAACTGATTAATAAAACTAATTAACATAAACTAATTAATATAAACCAATTCACGTGCGGCACGTCATGAAACCAATTAATATGAATTATGGGCTGGACATGTATATATATTTGATTCACGTGTTACCAAATTAATTTTAATACACGTGATAGATGATTATGCTTAAAAAAATTATTACTTTTACAAACCTTTGAGAAATTGAGATTTCGGTATTCTGCTTTTTCTTTCTTGCTTTGGAATGTTGCTCTTCGTATTGTGGTAAACTTTGAAAAATCAAGCTCTCGTGCTGATAACGTGTTATAAAATAGAGAAAAGAGAAGAGAGAATAAAAGCCAATAGACTTTTCTGTGTGTTATTATGAGAACTAAAGCCCTATATTTATAGGGTCTAAAAGGAGAGTTACAGTTGGAATGAAATACACTTTCTGAACTAGATAAGACTTATCCATGTATCATGATAATACTAAATAATCATCTCATTCTTTTACAACAATATGAAAGATTTTTAGGAAGTAAAAATACTGTGTAAAATGAAAAAGTAACACAATGTCACTTTTTTTTATAAAAATTGTCACTGACACAAACTTAAAAAAGGTGACAAAACTATAAAAAAAAGTGACACTCTCAAAAAGTTAGACAAACTCAAAAAAAGTGACAAATACTAAAAAAAGTGATAGAAATCAAGAAGATGGCTGAAAAAAGTGACAAAACACTAAAAAAGTAACAAACAATAAAAAAGTGACGGACAATAAAAAAAGTGACATACTCAAAAAGTGACAATTCAAATAAAGTGACAAACTAAAAAAAGTGACGAAAATTTTAAAAATAGTGACAAATTTAAAAAAAAAATGACAAACGCTCAAAAGTTACGACTTTTTCAGAAAAAAGTGACAAAATATCATTTTTCACATTCTCATTTTTGCAAACACCTTGAATACATCAACTCAGGAGTAGGATCCCCAATCCATAGACCATTGATCGCACCATTTCTACAATCTTAATTGTAAACCTCACCACTTTCAAACACCCTAACCATAACAACCTTTGAACAACAACAAACTTCACATTTATGCTTTGATCAGTCCATTGAAGCATTGTCCCCACATGAACTCCCAAACTTAATGCCTCCAATTTATATTTCCCAATTTTGCATCGAAGACATGAGTAAAATTCGGTTATTTTACTCTTGTTAAAAATGAATTCTTCAATTCACTAACTTCATCATTATTTCTCAAATTTACGTACTTTTGCCTTCTTTCTGAGTAAAGAGAAAAAAATGGATCCTAAACTTCACCACTCTTTTCCACTTCCAAACATTCTTCTAAGTTCAACATGTAAATTGAACTCACAACAGCGTACAGTATACAAATTGAAGCTTCAAAATCAACTCCAACAACTTAAATTTTCTACAATCCCACTGTGTTCCCCAAAGTGAAGTAGATATGCCGACTGCTCCAATCACCGCGAACCCAGTCAACCAAAATCAAATCTAATGACTACTCTAATCGACATCACCAGATTCACCACACACCAAAAAGTAGAAACCTGTAACTCACCAAAGAGATGGTGGGGTACATTTTCTCGCTCGTGCAATGGGATTTTGTTGGTCATGATGCCAAGGCTACTGTAGAATTGGGTTTTATCGAAGCTCATGATCTCAGAGAGAAGTAAAAAATTTGGAGGCTAAGTCAGAAAGCTTTGGGCTACCAATATCATAACTATCTTCTCATTCCGGCAAGTTCCAGCGACAGCGATTGTAAGGATGGTCATATGGGCTATTCTCGTAGAGGTTGAGCGACCCCGATGGTGAATTTCTAGCAGTTTAAGAGCGTAATTAATACGTTCTTAAATGTTTTAATTAACAAAGAGGGTATTAATCAAACTAGTTAATTTTTTAGGGTATTGGACCTAATGTGCCCAAATAAATAAATACTGAAAATAATGAACTAAGAAATATTAAGTGTCGTTTTGAATTAGCAAACAAATTCAAACGTCCACTGTATGTAAAAGTTACGTCATTTTCTTCGAACGTCGACCATCCAAACGTTCCAAATACGCAAGTGCATGTTCCTCTCCACACTAACCTCATCATTATCCAGGATCAAGGAAAAGAATCTCAATTATTTTTCCTTATTTTTGTGTTTCTGTCTGGTTTATAGTTTCTAAGAACACCGAAGCGTGAGTAATCGAAGTGTACCGGGGAATGTTTGAAGATTTAGAACATAAGGAAGCATGAATGTTGTACATGAAGATGTTTCCTCATCTGCTTGATCAATCTATTCATTATAGACTTCTGATATGGTAGAGAAATTGAGATTTAAGACATTTTTCCTCATGAAGTTCATCTGAAATGAGAGCATGTGTCAGAGTTACTCATATGAGCCTTTGAGCTTATTTGTCAATAAATGCATTCCTCATGCTAAATTCATGATAAAATTCTTGATAGAAAGACCTTTACGTACACATCAAGGCATCTTTGGTACAATATCGAATACGTGACTAGGAAAAAAATTGATTTTCTTTCTTAATACTATTGTGTCCAATCATCCTTACCGAATGCCTATACTATACAAGAGAAGTAACTTATGTGGGATGATAATATGTTAAAACTCATTGTAATTCCTTTTAAATTAATGACAGTCTCATGTGTGATTTTGTGGTTAAAGGATTAGATCAACAAGTTGAGACACTTAATGACCATAATAACTCTCTCCATTTATGAATATGCATCTGATTTTGAACTCTCGAAATCTTTCCAACCAATTTAGTAGAAAGGTATAAGAATTTGCTGCAATTTGTTTGTCTCTAGTAACATAATCTGATGATGTATGCGAGCAAGAAAATCTAGCGCAACTGAGGATTCCAAGAAGAGGACATTTGCAAATGCATATCCGACATCATAGTTTTAACACTATGTCTGGACATTTTTTATACGGAGTATTGGATACCAATACTGTATACCAAACATGCTTTCAAAGAGTAAATGAACACTAGTTATACAATTTAAAAACTGCATGAACTCACCATTATCTCGTGTATATTTTTTATATGTTAGAGTTTTATTACCATTATTGACTCAAAATGGTCCAAGTTCTCTCATTGCTCCACCTCCAAAAGATTGTTGGATTTTTTTTGACCCAAATTAGGTTGGATTTTTTGGGAAAATATTTTTCTCCTTTTTTGCACATGTTTTTATTGAAAAAAATATTGAGAAAATATTATTTTATTTATTCCACAAGATTTTTTATCTTGTTTTCATCTTTGTGGTATTTCTAAGGTTTGGCATCTACCCTTATAAATACTAAACTATCTTCACAAGTTTTGTATTACTGAAATATAGAATAATTGTATAAGCACAGTTATTGTATTTGTTTTCTCCATATTAGTTAATTGAATAAAATACTTCATTCCTCTATCAATTAATTATTTTGTCTTTTATCTTGTTGTTTGTTTGCTATCATATACTTCATATCGTGTCATATATATTATATTGATTCATTTTATTTCCCAACAGGTGGTATCAGTGCTATTGGTTGTGACTTGTTTGAGGTTTTTTGTTATTGATGACAATCTTGAAGTATGAAATTACGCTCTTGGATCACAATACAAGATTTTCATTATGGCTAGTGAAGATGCGATATGTATTCGCGCAAATGGATTTGGATGATGCGTTGTTGGGATTTAATGCCTACAACTTGGACGACAGAGGATAAACAATGGAAGGATCGGAATGCACTTTCACAGATCCGTCTTTATCTCTCTAACAATATTTTTCAGGACGTTTTGTAGGAGAAAACGACAACTACATTGTGGTTGAAGTTGGAGCAATTATGCATGACTAAATGTCTGATAAGAAAATAGCATTTGAAGTAGAGGTTGTATTCTTATCGCATGGTTGAAGGTAGATCTTTGGAAGATAATCTAACTGTGTTCAAGAGATCATCACTGCTTTGGAGACTTTAGAGGTAAAGTATGATGAAGAAGATTTTGCCTTAATTTTTATGTTTGCTACTAGCTTCGTTTAGAGACATGATTTTATATAGTCGTGATACTCTCACCATTGAAGATACGTATGATGCCTTGTTTTAAAAGAGAAGATGAAGCATCTAGTTAGATATAAGGTCAGAGATGGCAAAGGCCTTGTTGTTCATGGTGATCGGAGAAGAGATAAGTTGATGTTAAATTTCTGTAATCGGGTTTGTTATTATTGCAAGAAGAAATGAGACATTAAGATGGACTGCGATAATTGCAGGACAAAGGTAATTTGATTGCATATCATGTGAAGCAATCAAATACTTCAGACGAGACCAACATAGTCGAGAACTATTTGAATGATGAAGATGTTTTGACAATTTGTGACATTGGAATCCAAACCTGGCGAGGAGTGGATTTTGGATATAGCTTGTGCATTCCATATGTGTCCAAATCGGAATTTGTTTGAAACATATGAAATGGTGACGCAATGTGTTGTTGTCATGGATAACAATGAACCTTGTTTGGTAGCTGGTATTAGTAGAGTCAGATTGAAGCTAGTTGATAGAACGTGTAGAACACTTGATCACGTTCGACATATTTCAGATTTGTAGAAAAATCTCATTTTGTTGAGTACTTTTGATTCAAAATGGTACACGTTCTCTGGAAGAGGTAAGAGTTTTGAGGGTTCGAAAAAGTGTTCATGTTGTATTGGAGGGACGAAAAAGGTCCCAGTTATACATCTTGCAAGGTCGGGCAGAATTTGTGAAGAAAAATCAGCACAGATATAGCACCATAGTGGAGATTCAGTTTGGTACTATACTTTTGGGATTTGGTTTGAGGTCCATATTGAAGAATACTACTCGGTCGAATTTAGAGGAAATGGGTAATTCCGCTTTACCACAATTTCCCGCGGTTCCATCGTATTCAACAGCTAGAGATAAACCCATTGGAGATAGATACGTGGATGCTGATTTGGTTGCGTATGCTTTTAACTTTTTTGAAGGTATTGAGACTAGCTTTGGTCATTCTATGAAAGCATTGGGAGTTGATTCTACTACAGTGTATGCTTCGACACTATTTGGTTATTTCTAATTCTTTATGAATTTTGGGGAACCCGATATTTGGGTTTATATATCTGTGTTGGATACTGTGGAAGAAAGGAGTATTTTTGTGTTGGAGAAAATTTAGTTTTTGTTGAAGAGTTCGAATTTTTCGTTGCGATTGGATTTATTTTTCCAGGTGGAGAAATCTTGGAGCTTTATTCGTTGCATCGGAATTTGTGTCAAGGTAGAGATTATTGGATTTTTTGACCCAAATTAGGTTGAATTTTTTTAGAAATATTTTTTCCTTCTTGCACGTGTTTTTATTGAAAAAATATTTGGAAAATATCATTTCCTTTATTTTACATGATTTTTTTTATCTTGTTTCCATTTTTGTGATATTTATAGGGTCGCCCTTATAAATACTAGACTCTTTTAACAAGTTTTGTTTTATTGAAATATAGAATAATTGTGTAAACATAGTTATTGTATTTATTTTCTCCATATTAGTCAATTGAATAAAATACTTCATTCATCTGCTAATTAATTATTTTGCCTTTCATCTTGTTATTTGTTTGCGATTATATGCTTCATATGGTGTCATATATATTACTTCGATTTGTTTTATTTCCCAACAAAGATGAGTAGAGAAGTCATGTCAAAAAATGCTTAATCATTCATCCATAGAATCCATATGCTTTTCGAGATACTAATAGCATTGCAAAAATGAAATTAAATGATGTGAAAGAAGACAAGAAATGCTAAAATCTTCGAATATCTCAACTTTCAAATGCAAAATATTTCTGAATTGAACTCATCTCTGAATTATTATTGGTTGCTGTGTTAAGCGAAATATTGACTCCAAGATTTTTGGGCTCAGTATTTCATATGAATACTGAATCGACACCACGAAGTTCCAACACCCAAAACCAACTTACAATCCCACGATCCCGGTTTCTTGGTATATGCCCACAAAGGATATGTATTGAGTGATATATTGCAGCTACAAAGGCTAAAGAGAATAAAAACGAGAAAGAGCGCAGAAGCACGAAGTAGAGGCAGTCTGTTTTTCACTCAAGAAAGGGCTGCCAATTACTCACTTTCACACACAGCTACAAGCCAAAAAGGGGAGTCACATATATAATAATAGAGTGGGATTTTAGGTTAAGTAATATTTAGGCCCAAAGAACAAATAAGTAGTAATAAATGGGCTATCAACCAAAAGCCGCTCAGGATAATGGTTAGGCCATGAATAGCTCTAATTAGGCCCCTGTTTGAGCCTTATTAAAATTCTCAATCTCATTATTCTACTCATTTTCAACCACACATTCTTCAATAAGATAATATTTTTCATCACATCAATAATTTTTCCTCCTTTTTCAACCACACATTCTCCATCAATCTACTATTCCAAAATACATTCTTCCAAAATAATGTGGCTCAAACACACCCTTAAATTAAACTATTTCCAATGGCCCAATTAGGTTATAGGTTTAGGTCGGTACAATCGTGGTGTCGATATTTCACTTCAGTCATTAGTCGATGTCGACTGAATAATTAATGATTAACATCATTGTCCGGGAGGTCGTTTGAAAACAATTTACCTAACATGTTGAAAAATATCCAACAACAAACAAGAACGAAAAATCGTGAAAACTGGGGTGCGGGGGAGGATATGTTCTTCATTCTTATATTTTAAGATTACAATTGCATTTTTCAACAGTATTCGGTAGGGGAAAAAATTCTTGTCTATAAGAAAACAAAGATGCAAGTAAATGAAGTTGTTTTAGAGTCACACTTACTCAAGATTTTGGTAATAATTTTATGGCTTGTTAACTATATTAGTATTAAGAGAGTAAAAGAAGCAAAATGTTGTTGCTCCTCATTATAGGTTAGCAAACGTGACTTTAGTTCATTAACCTTGTAATATAATTACGATTTACGAGTATTCATAGAGATATAACTTCATAATGACTATCCTCAAATTATACTTCAGTCATTTGTTCTAGTTAGGAAAAAAAACAACGATTAATAATTGATTTGATGCTCAGTTTCTGAGCAAAATCCATCTTATTTTCATCAACTACTATAAGATCAACAATTCCATAAGTTCGGTTTTTGTTAATGCTGACATATATACCTCTTAAAAATGACCTGCAAGAAACATTTTTAGTAAAGTGAAAGTTCTCCGGGGCTGAAACTGTGGAACCTGATGACCAGCGCCACAAACTGTTGCAAAAGTTAAACCATCATAAACTACTTGGTATCCAGCAACCTGCAGAAAAAAAGACTCAGGTTAGTTGATAGAAAACATATTGTATGCGTTCATGTGATCAAAAAGATCGTATTTAGTATGCATATCTCGATAGAAACCAGCATAACAAACATGTCATTAAAGATTTAGTTATGAGAAGAAATTGAAAGGTAAGACCTACTTCATCGGTTTCATCCAACCAAGGACGCCAGGATTTGATCACTATAAGGTTCAAAGAACCAATGGAATATCGTGTACTAGTCACTGAAACCACAACATCCACGTCGCCACTGACAAAGATGTATATTAGCATATGCAAAATCTACGCACTATAAAAGAGGCTTGTCAAACATATTTTTCGATTCAATTTAAGCTCAAAAATGTGAAAAAGTTAAAATCGAGTTGCAATCATAAACAAACAAAACAAGTGAAAAATAAAATATAAAAAAAAAACTAGATTAAGAAAGACAAATAAAATTCTATGCTAGAATTTCTAAAAAAATAAAATATCTAAAAACCTAAAAAATTGTGATTATTTTTTTTCAAAAATAAAATAAATAACTAAAGAAGTACAAAAATAAATTAGTACCACTCCCCGGTAACGGCACCAAAATTTGGTATGTTGTCGTAGGCACCAAAAAATAGTCATTAAACCTCTAAAACTAATATAGTAGTTTAACGTAAGGGTCGATCTCATGAAGAGCGTGCAATTCGATATTTTATGCTTCGTATAACGATTGGGGGGTTTTGTTTATACCGAAATCAACCTTATAACAAATAACAATATAAATAAACGAGTTGTATTAAATCAATGAAATGAGTCTTGATGAAAGTCAACTTCCACCATTGGAGATTTATAACCATTCATCAATCCACAAAGAATAATCAATTTATATTCACAATATTCATCGTTGGAATGAATTCATATTTCTCTTTAGTTTTAGTTAATCAGAAACCAGTGTTCTAATTAACCCTAATTATCAAATAATCTTAGACCAACGCTAAAAATTCAATTTAATAATAGCTTTAAATAATAGAGAAATCGATGAACTAGATAATACAAACATCAGCGGGTTGCATTCAATCCATTTAAACATTCTTCTTAAAATTCAATAACCTCTATCGCAGAAAATTATAAAATCTTAGTGTTTCACAAGTTAAATAATTCAAACAATTACGAATTTGAGATTTAACTTAGCTATAAATTGCAATATGTAAAAAACTAATAGATCTCTTAGCAATCAAACACGGTAATCATAAAATTATGTATAGAAGAATATTAAATACTGAAAATATAAATTAAACAATGAAAATAGGTGGATCTCACAGTTATAATATTTTTCAAGGCTTCGGTATCCTTTAATCAATCACCAAGAATTAGTTATACATGATAGATCTAAGAAAAATAGAGAGAAAATAGGTTGGAGACGTTCTGATGTGTTTTTCGTGTGTTCTATGGTTTATATATGACCAAAAGATTTATTTCCATATGTAGTTGAACAGAATTAGGAAACCAAAATTCGCGTCTTTAAAATGAACCATGTGTACGCATAGTTCAATTCTTGCGTATGCACAATGCACTAAAAATAATCTCAATAGTTACGTTTTTGCATCTCACGTACGCACGTCCTGCAGGCCTGTGCGTACGCATAGTTCAACTTAAGTCTCACATATGATGAATATCTTGGGTTCGAATCTTGGAGGATGAGTCAAAAAGTCGTGAGGGATAAGATTGACATATGCTCTCCCAAATCGGACAATACATACGATATGATAACGACTGCAGTGCGAGATCGGGTCGTTACAATAAATCTCTCTTTTGACCTTGCAATCGTAAGGTTCAACTTTGAGATCATTTATATTTTTGTCCTCAATTCATCTTTATCTTCAGCTCATGTTCCTCATAATTGCAATTAAGCCATTTATCTTTCCATTCATGCCATGTTAATCCCCATTCTCTACTTTATACAAAAGTCGTGTCCTTTTCGTCCATTTTTCATTCGTTTTCTTCAAAAACTGTCCAACATCGAGTTTTTCCTTAAAAGGAATGTTATTTACACATAATTCTTCAAAATCACTACCTAAATAATCACTTTTGACTATTTAAATAAGTGTAAAAATTATACTTATCAGATAAACCATGAAGTCTCGAGTTGTTAGATTTTTAAATGTCAGAGTGAATGAATTTCACCTAAACTTGGCAATGTTCCCATTCCTTAATTCATTTAGTCTTTCTTAACCAAGTGAAATCTTATTGGGCACTTGAAAGTGCCTGGTTTGTGACTATCAAGTCAATTGTGAGGGTAAACAACTCTAGTCTGAGCAGATAGGCCAACCAATCAACAATAAAGAAGTCCAAATATCTCGACGAACAATTTACGTGATTCTTTATAAATATCCATGTAGATCTATTTGTCTCTCTATCAGTCGTCACATTTTAAATCCAGACTACTCGATTCACCTTAACACTGACCCAAAACCAGGGTACCACATTTCTCATTTTCATATCTGGATGACTAGACCCACCTTAACACTTACCCTAAAATAGGTACCACATTAGAAATGTGATTATTTACTATGTCAGTTGGTTTATCTTAACCACATGGCTGTCACTATGGGCTAGGGGGCCCACCTGGGCCATGAGGGGTAGGGTGGAATATCAAATAATCGAATAATGTTATCTAACACAAGTGACAGGCAATAAATATCATAGGTCCTAATAAATGAATCACAAGTCATTGTATTTAACTGAACCAATAATTTGATGACATGAGTACTACTACATAAGTCGAGAACACCAGTGACGCTAAATATCATTGCTCAAAAGAATATTGATTTAGGGTAACGGACCAATGTTACAATCTTGATGACTTTTCATGTGAAAGAAAAACGAACTGCACTGTACTATCAGAAACCACATTTATTGTTTGCAAAAATCACACTAATATTTGTTGAAGAACCCCTTGAATCTTCTGGCAATACTACCATTCACATCCAAAGAAATTAAAGTGTGTTAGATGAAACAATCAAAGACATTAATGTAGCATTAAAATCGAAAACTTGTAATAATTGTGCTTTTGCACCTTGACATTTGCAAGCTCGAATGTTTAAATTCAGAGTTATGTCTAGTACAAAAGTAGGCTCGACTAATTTTAGTTTAAATTTCAAAATCAGATTATACTCAAGTCCAACATGTGTGACAACTATATTTTGTGACATTCATTGTAGCTTTAATACATCTATTTAAACTACTATAAATGATTGTACATTTACTTAAATTGCCAATAAAGTTTGAGAAAGAATATAAGGGCCTTGATCTCAACTTGTAGTTCATTTATCTCGAATTGATTAGAGCACGTTGTCACATGCTAAACTTGTATTTTCAAGCATTGTGCACCTTAACTCACTAAGATTTTAACAGAGAGGTTATGATGCCTGAAATTTATCGAGGAAAAAGAATTTTAAATTAGAAAAAGTACAAACTTAATGAATTATTCCTTTTATCAAAGAAAAATATGTGAAATTATTGGTAAGTGGGGAAATTAGCCAAATATTAAAGATTTTTTTTTTTTTTTTCAAAATTTGAAAACATAACAAATTACATGAAATTGTGACAATTGATTTCTATTACACAAATTGTAACAACCCAAATAATCCTCAAAACGTCTGGATTCCTCGTAATGGGCATCATGTTCCTGTAGTAAAATCTCCCTAGTCAGGTCCATGCATTTGTATATTTCCTAATTTGCCCCTAGGATCCCTACAAAATGCTTTGTGTTATTAAGTGAATATAAGTGTGAAATCAAATGTTTGGAGAATTTTTCACTGATTATAAATTGTGGGTCCTGCATACCGTATGAATAAGTGAATATTAATTGTGAATCCTATGAAATGTTTAGATAAAAATAAAAATAAAAATATAACCAGCTTAATCAAAATAATAATTTGAACTTAACTTGGTTAACATGCATTAAGTTTAGAAAGAATGACCATAATATTGTGAAAAATTAAAATGAGACTTTTAAATTTTCATTTAAAAAAAAAAGATCCTTTTTTTTTTTTTTTTGGGGTAGGGAAGGTCAATTTGATCAATTCAAGTTAGATTCAAAGGTGTTAGGTTGAATCGATCCTTATTTTAATGTAATTTGACAATTAGTACAAAGTTGCGTGTTAACACCTGTTGACCCTAAAAATGGTCCTATGTTTCTTCCTCTGCCTCTGTCCCTTCCTCTGGATATGTTTGGTTGCCTGTGAGTGTTAGGTTCAGCCTCTTCATATGCCAAAGAGGGTACGGCGTTTAGCGTGGCGGAGGCTAACACTTGTCCGGAGGTGGGATCTATGAGATGTCCTGCTTGGGTCCATTGTTGGTCCATCAAATGGGATAATGACCTCTTTGTTGCCTTTGGGTAATGGTAGCCCCATTGAAGTTCGGTTGCGGTGATCAATCAACTCTTCGTTAACAATTTCACTCATCGTCATTTCCACCAAGGCATCATAAGTGGTGGGATTTCTGTTACGTACGCCTCTCCAAAACAGGGTGTTCATATTGAGTTCTCCTCTTAAGACAGAAAGAGCCTCCCTATCGATGACTTGCTCACAGTAAGTCATTTCATCGGTGAAGCGAGCCAAATAACTTTTAGAGTTTCTCTCGCTAGTTGCCTCATGTCTTGCAGTCTTTGGATATGGGCTTCTTCTTCCTTACTGGATAAATATTGGTTCAAGAAGGCCTGTTTCAGGTCCGGTCAACTCATGATACTACCAACAGGGATGCGACTGTACCAGACTTCTGCAACTTCTATCAGTGTGAGGTGGAAGGCTCGACATTTCAAAGCTGGCGAGGCTCCCTTCAAAGACATTTGAGCCTTATAGTTGTTGAGATACTTTGCCGGATCGCCTTTGCCTTCGTACTTAGGTATTTTCAGAGGTACGGAATGGCTAGGAATTGGAGTACTTATCAACTCTTGAGAAAATGGCAAACTTTCATTATCGTCATCCAGTTCGAACGATCTACAAGGGCAGTCAGAATCACCTTTATATGCTTGGTAACGGGGCTGTGAGGCTCCAGCTAGGTTTCTTGCATTTGCTGTGTCTCTCATTTCTCGCCTATTTCTAGGAGGTGGTATTGCTTGAGGCTCGTACCCTTGACGCTGCTCTCTTCCCTTTTGAACTGGGAAAGGCTGCTAAGACCTATTTCTAGGCCTAGAAGGTCCAATCCTATCGAAAACACTAGCGGATCTTTGAGGTTCGTGCTCCGAGTGTATTTCGGAGGAAAGTTCTCATCCATTGGTACGTCATCATTGGAGCGGCTCGTAACATAGTTGGTGAAAGTATCAACTTCTACCTCTCTCTCCATTGGGTTATTCATCCCATACGATGTCGTGTCATTTTCTTCACCCTCCGGCACAAGGCTATGTGTTGAGGTGCCTGGGACCCAGCTTACTGATGCATTTGCATTAATAGTTGCTGCATGGCAGCGTTTTGTTGTGCCATATTTCTCATGTGTTTTAGCCATCTCTCCAACCTCTCGCACCAACCGCGCAATTGTACCACCTCTCCTATGGCGATGGTGGGAACGACACATATTCACGTTCGTGCCGAGGACCTCTTCTTTAGAGCCTTTCTTGCTCCCTATCTCTATTGTGTGTTCCTTGGTGACTTGGACTCATTGTATTTCTTGGATTGTTTTCTAATAGTTATTCTTTCTTCTTTCTTCAAGAGTCAAAAACATTTCTCCAAAGCTCTTTGGAAAATGGTCTTAACCACTAGGATGTACGTGGTTATGGTATCAAAGATTCCCACATATAGCGCCAATCTGTTGGCCCTAAAAATGCTCTTGTGATTTGTACTACAAATATATCGAAATCTAGCGTAAGTGAATATTGGTTTCTATTTTTCTGATGACCGAGTCATATGACCATTTTTAGGGTCAACAACACCATTTGATAGTGAACATTTACGACTGGAGAACTCTCTCAGGTTGATACAATGTATTCCATTAGTTGACTAAAGGTATATTGACGTGTCAAGCACAAATTGAAAAGTAAAAGTTAGTTAATTCGGTTATTCAGTTTGCGTTTTAGTTACTAAGCTTTCCAAATTTGCTAAATTGCTCTTTACTTTAGTGTCATCATAATTTGATAGAAGGTTGACTCGGTGACTAGTTATAATTCCCTCTTTTAAGAACACTAGTCTTTGCCCGTGAAATGCACGGGCTAGGTTATTTTCAAAGTAGTGTTAGTGTGTTAAATGTATTGGATTCTCATAAATTATATCCTCAACTCAATATTTGTTATAGTCACACTATGATGGACTTTCCATTATTGAGCTTGCAGAGAGACTTGCTTAATAGTATCATTCCAACAGTAAAATATCGTCAAGAAACTCTATAAGTATTATTACACAGCTATTATGATCACACTCCTTAATCTAAAAGAAAAATGTAAGATATACCTTCTTTGGCACCAAATTATATATTACTCTCTAAAAGTTATCATATTTGTCTCCTTTCACAATAATTATTACTCAGGAACATTTAAAAGCTTTTTGCCAAAGACGAGAACTTATCCCTAGAAACTTAGCCAGAAAAAGATGGATTCTTCAATAAACTAATAAAGATGGATGATAGGTTACAAAGAAAATTTGCGAAAGAATAAATAATAAGTCGTCACTGTATCCAAAATTATTTAACTAATGCTGTCAAAAACACTTCAGCGGTTTAGTGGAAACGGAAACACTATTACTTCCCATTTACAAATTCTTTATCAAAGCAATGAGCCTCATTAATGTAAGCCAATTCAACTATTTCACTTGTAAGTATATTAGATTGTAAGAATTCTTCATGGGCATCAGACAGTTCTTGTAATGATTTCCCTATCTTTTGCACTTTCTCTGGAAAAAAAAAAAAAAAAAAAGATATAAATGTTTCACAAATCTAAATACGCATGGTTAAAACCTAATTTTTGGAACGGGGTCATAAACTTTGAAGATGTAAATGGCCAATGAACTTACCATTGCAGAAGCCCAAAGTCGCAGCCATAAAAGTCGAGAGTTGAGGCTTGAGATCAAATTCACCCATAAACGCATTGACCTCTCTCCAATCCATTTTATCCTTCTCAACTGCTCTTTTAACAGGCCGGATCACATCAGCCATCTATATATACATCACAGTCACATCACATTTTTCTCATAATATTCATAATGAACAGTTTAAGAATAATTAATTCTACCACATTGAATAGCCAAATCTTTGAATAAAGTTAGAAACTAACCTGTAAAGCTTCTATCTCCAATCGATGAGAACTCGCAAGTGTGTCATAACTTCGGGGCAAATGCTTTAGGTAATCTTCCCGTTGTTCACTTCATTTAATAGTGAAACTACCAATACCTGCAACATTTGATAATCTTACATGCATAAGCATATACTTTTGCCAAGCAGCAATAATAAAATCTTTAGAATTTTGTTGTGTCAATCTACGATCAAGTTACCTGACTTAAGGGATGAGATGAACAAGTTCAACACTACAAACTCAAATCTCGCTTGCTCATGAATGTGCAAACACATTTAATGGCATCAACTAGAGGTACTGATGGTCTTCACAGCAAAGATTTTGATAGAACAGAACACATTAAGAATTATTGCCAATAATAGCAAACAACCCAGCAACTTTTTTGTTCGATGGGTTAAACACATCAACATAAACTTTGTCATCAAGATTTACTGACAATCTAAATAGGCTACTGAACTGTTTTCATCCAAAAATACCTAAATACAAACTCATTTGATAAAAATAAAATAAAACTTACTACGCCTGATCTTGCTCCTTCCTTGTGACACCGAAACGGTGGGCAACATAGAGACAAAATTACACATTGAGTCCATAAACCCTGAGTTCTGATAATGAAACAACATAAACCTATTAAGTATGTTGGCAGATTTTTGCTATTTGACGGTTGACATTACATGAGGCTGATCTCCTATTCTCAATGGGTAAGAGAAAAGCTTTCTACTTCTAATTCATAAATAAGGATCTCTTGCTATATCAGTAGCGTGCATTTTTTTTTATCCTGGTCACTGAAGACACAGAAGATCAGGGTGTAATATTACACGCCCAAAAATTATTCGGAGATCGTTGAAACTTTGACGTGGACACTTTCTATAATTGGCCTTAATTGATGACTAAATATCGTTGCCTTCAAGCTCACTTCGACATGCAAGAAATCCAAACTCTATATATTAATGGGTTTTCACTATTTTAAAATTACTCGACATGCACGTTTAGTATATAGTATTAAATAGAATTGAAGAAAACTAAAATCTTGTCCCAATTTCGTCGAATTTTACTTCCTAATATTTGATAAGAGTTTCTTCGTGGATTACGATGAACATTCTTCCATTTCTTTGTTTTTTTTTTTTTTTCTTGGGTCGCATGGAAAGAGAGAAAAATAACAAAATATCTGAAGATATTATGCCCATTTTTGGTTCAACTTAAAATTATTTATTAAAATTTAAATAAAATTTAATAAATAATTTTAATCACATATTTCATAAACCTACAACTTTTTAATTTTATACTATATTTTAAACCATTTAGATTTAAACTGAGTAAAACTGTAAAAGAGAAGGCCTCAAGTTTTCCAGTCGCTTTTGAATCAAACCCTACCGAACTCACATTATACACACCAATACTTGTATATAAAGCACTTGGCCAGCTATACACATACATACATGTATATTAGGTATATATATATATAGTATGCCTAGAGAGAGATGGGGGAAGAACTGAGGAAATGCAAGAGTGAGAAAGTGATGGAAGGAGGAGCGGAGAATAAAGCTATGGCGGAGGTAACCAATGAAAGCTCCGGCAAGAAAAGAAAGCTTCGATCTGATTCCAGACAGTTTGAAAACCATGAAGTGAATTTGGTGTCACCGGCGATTTTTGAGACCTCCTACTGCTCCAAGGATCACGAGTCAAGCGGCTTCGTGAAAAAGAATCTGAATTCTTCAGATCTGAAGGTGAAAATTCAAACTCATTTTCAGATTCGTCATGTTTACGAAATAGTTTTAACTTTTTTCTTTTGTCAAGCTATATGTGCTGGTTTTAAATTGATTTTATTTATTTTTATAAATTTAATGTTTATTTCAGACTGAAGGATATGAAACTGAAATTTCCGTGCCCATCAACAATGTTTCCAGGTAAAAAATGAAATTAAAATATATACATTTTCTGAAGGTTATATACATGCATTTGTGTATATATGCATGTATCTTTGATTTGGTTTTGTTTTTTTTTTTTTTTTTTTTTAGCAGAGAAACGTCGTCAACAAGAGAGATCTATGGAGACTCGGAAAAATCATTAATGGTGTTTTTGCCCCAGTCAAAGAAGAAGAAGCCGTCCTCTCCAACGAATTCTCGCCGGATAATTTCATCGGCGGATGGTAAAATGCCATCGGCGAAGGAGCTGGAAGAGTTCTTTGCAGCAGAAGAAAAGTACCAGCAACATCGATTCTCCGAAAAGTTAGTACAAAATACAAATTATTATGTTTCTCGGGGCATGATAAGAACCATCAGCCAAAACGCTCAATTTAGCATTCATGAACAACTTGTTAAATTACTTAAAATGGAAACAAAGTATTAATTTTGATTTTATTGATTGGTTTTGCATTATTTTCAGGTACAACTATGATATAGTAAATGATGTTCCATTGGAAGGCAGGTACGAGTGGGTTCGTTTAAAGCCATGAATGAAATACCGCAGGAAAGAAAGAAGGCATCTTCTCGTTTTATATTTTGTGGGCATTTATGTTTATGAAATTATCACAACTATTTAGCTGGTTCTATCTGACCGTGAATAGCGTTTTACTTATTTATGTTCAGATGATACTTTTTATTCAGATGAAAGTGCTTGGAGTAGTACTTTCTGGGCACTTTCTATCTGGATTTGTGGATGATTTTTTACAATGAAGGGATTGGACTTTTATGTGTGTCATTGCCTTTAGAATTGAATTGGGTGTTTTGTTTGGGCTCATTTTGGCTTATTTCTGGATGGATGAAAGTTTTGAGTAAGTTTTATAGCCACTTTTATCATTATTCCATTTGAAAGGAAACTGGTTGGTGCAACATAAAATGAAACTAATTTATAATTTTCGGGGTTTTAAAATTGACATGGTCTATAAAGAAATGAATATGATCTGCATGTGTATGGCGTATTGAACTTAAAATAATTCTTTTTTGGTCTACTAGCTTACACGTGTGCATAATGTAGTTTAGTACGGATAACATAATAGAGCTACGTGAAATTGATCTAGAAGAGTTGATTGAAACTCGAGATATGAATGATGACTACATAACAATGTCATACCCAAGTGTAGGGGTGTCCAAAATATCCGAACCGAACCGGACCGAACCGAACCGAGCGGTTCTTCATAAGTTAAAGACCCGAACGGGTACCCGAATCGAGAACCGAAAAGTTTGGGTCGGGTCTTGGGTCTCGACCAAGAACCGAAGAACCGAATGAGACCCGAAACTAAATAATTTTTTTTATTTTTTTATTGAATTAATTAAATAATTTTATTTTTTCTAACATTTTACATTGGTGAAAGATTAATAAATCAAGATTTAAATTTTTATCTAAGGTTGCAAGGGATGTTCCTGTCATTCCTGTATCTACAGTTGCTTCTGAGTCAACATTTAGTACTGGAGGACGCATTCTTGATCCATTTAGGAGTTTTTTAACTCCTAAAACAGTTGAAGCCTTAATTTGTACACAAAACTGGCTAAGAAAATATTCTAGACTCTTAAAAGTTTCTCAAGATGAAATTTGCATTGAAAAAACAAAGTTCTATGAGGGCATTGAGACGGGTAATAGATATATATTATATATTTTTTTTATCAAATCTTATTAGTTGAATATTTTTTAGTTTATTTGTTTGTTACTTGTGTTTTTTCAATTCTTGTAGAGTTTTTTGTCATGGCAAGTCAAGCAGTAGCAGTTGATGATTAAATCAAATAGTTGGTAAGTATTAATATCTACTTTTTGGTATTTGTATGCATTGAATTAATGTTATTCGACAACTAGTTATTTTTATATTTTTGAATTTGGTTATGTTAATTTGTAAAAGTTACAAATGAAATGTCATTAGTTATATTTATGTAGTGTTGCTGTAAATGTTAAAAAATTTAATTATGGTACGGAACCGAACCGACCCGAACCGAACCGAACGGAACCGAACCCGAACGGTTCCATAATTATATTTGGACCCGACGGGTCCATTTATTAAATACCCGAAAATTCTGGAACCGAGCAGAACCGAACCGAACCGAACCGAACCGACCCACGGACACCCCTACCCAAGTGTTTCATAATGAACAATGAACAAAACAAAGTATATATGCATATGTATATGTATATTTATATTTATATCTATATTGTTAGAAGAAAAAATGAAACTCAACAATTTCTTCTCCATGGTTGTTTTACAAAGATGTTGTATTACGGGTATGTGACGAGTTTAAGTTTCACCACGATCAATTTATGAAAAAGCCATTTGTAAGGTTTTTGATTTAAAAAAATGAATTTGATGTGCACGTGTTGTATGAGTTATAGAATATTAAGGGCCCGTTCGGTGGGGATTAAAATTAGATTAAAATTGAAAAATTAGTCATTGTTGTTGACTTTTATTAGACGAGTGAGACCCAATAACGACCATATTTTCAATTGTAATCCCTACCGAACGAGATCTAAGTAATTTATTTTCATCAAGTATTAGATAACATTAGAGCCGCATGAATTGATCTAAATGAGTTAATTGAAACTCGAGAAGTGAATGTCGACAACAAAAATTAGTTTGTGTTTCACATCAAAGAATGAACCAAAAATAAGAATATTATTTCATATCCAAACATAATTGTTTTAATATATATATATATATAAAGATACGTATATGAATATATATTGTTCAATATAAAATAAAGCTAAATATTTATCCCGATGGTGATTTTACAAAGGCATTTGGAGTGGGGACATGATGAGTTTAAGTTTCACCATGACCTGTATATGATAAATTGTGTAAAGTTTTAGATAAAAAGTAGTGAATATGATGTGCAAGTGTACGACGTATTGATTATATATATAGTGATTCTCCTTTTCTTATAGCTTAGCATTTAAATGATGTGGTTTTGTGTTAGCTGAACATCGAGTTGAGTGAATTATCTATCCGAGTTGATTGAAACTTAAGAAGTGACTGTCGACGTCATAATTAATATCACACTCACATATTTCGTCATATTAAACAACAAGTCAAAATAAATAATTCGTTTATTTTTGCTCAATTGAAAAAGTTGGCACAACCGTCCACTACACCGGTGGTTCAGACGTCAGAATATGGTCCATGCCGCTAGGTAACTAAAAGTGGTTGATTTTAGGCAGTGGAAAAATCAAATAAAATTGCACATTGTCAAAAAATCAATTACTCGTTCACTAACATTCCCTTTTACTGCAATTTCTTAGGTGTTTCCAGATTTATTAAGTACTGAATTGCTAAAACCATTAACAATATATATGAAGATAGTCTAGAGACAGCTAAGGAGAAAATAATACAAAATCAAGTAACTGTTGTTCTTATTAAATTTTAAATTGGAGCATATGGGAGAATTAAATGATTCATCAATCAATTTGTGAAAATAGTGCTTCCCATAACACTTGTTGGAATAGTGGACCCTCTTGTGTGCCTCTATTTTTTACTCATTTGTAGTCCTTGGATTATATGAATGGTTGAGATCTAAACTTATTAGATATTTCTCTTAGGCTTTGACTTTTTGAAATTCAAATGGTTCTTTCTTGTGTACGCCTGAGCCTCTCTCTCCATTCTAGTGTGCTAGACTTTTCTCTCTTAAAAGGGTCTCTTTCTCTCACGCACTCTCTGGTCCAAAAATCTCACTTCTTCTTTGCACCATGAAATCAACCTTGTAACCTGTTATTGTGAGATTATTGTGTAGTACTCAAGCTTGAAATAGTAGTTGAGTGGGGCTAATTTCTCGCTAGGTTTAGGTTCGATTTGTGGCTTGTTCTTGGCTATTTTGGATAGATCTCTTGATCGATGATCCGAGCTAAGTGGTGGTTGGTTCAGCCCGGTTCTCTAACTCTCTATGAAAGGTGATTTTCATAAACATGGAAGCTATTCATGAGCCTAAAGCATCTAACATTTTCGGCCAGTGAAAGAAGGGAAGTAACATTTCTGTCCACTTTTGCTTTTGGTTTTTACATTTCAGTTTCTATGGTTTCTGTTGTACATTTTATACATGCTAAGTGGTATAGAGGAGTTGAAGCTATATTTTAACTGTAAATGTATGGTTATATTGTGCTTGTGAACTTTGAGCTTTGTCATTGAAGTCTGATGTTATTAGCATTGTCGTTATAGTGATATTTGTAATATGTTATTGTGATGTTAAGGTTGTAACTGAGACTATTTTCCCAACAAAATTGGTATCAGAGCCTAGCTTCGATCTAGGGCTTGTTTATCCTTCATAGATTTGGGTTCTTCATTTTTTGGCATCTTGTTTTCAGATTTCGACACTGATTTATCGTGTTTTGTGTGATGTACATGATGTTGACTAAATTGGTGATTTGGAGAACTTTGGCTGGCTGGCTCGATTAAGGAGTTGAGGGTATTGTTACTGTTTTTCAACAATGGTTTGGTAAGATTATTCCAAACTCTCCTTTGGATTAGGTTTGGTATCCTTACCATTTTATGGATGATTGATTGGTTGCTTATTTGTGAATTTTGGTGATTGAATTCCTGTAATTGATTTGTAACCTGAAAAGCATATTTATTTGCATTATATATACATGTGTATTGTCTGAGCTTACATCACACTTGCACACACATCACATTGATGTTTAGTGATTGGATTGGTTTTAACTCTGTGCTTTAGACTTTATATTGTTCATCTAGAAAATATTTTTTCAAAACCTTTTATTTTGTGTCCATGAGTACGGGCCACTCTTTTACAGAATTTGGAATGGGTTCGAGGGTCGAATTATCGCAATTCGATGGAAAGGGGACTACTCAATTTGGAAATAGAAAATAAGGGTCATTTTGGTCCAACAGAGAGTTGCTAAAGCTCTCGATGATCCTGATAAATATTCTGATAAGTTAAAAGTTAAATCTGATGAAATTGAAGAAATGAATGAGATTGCATATAGTTCTATAATTTTACACTTATCTGATAATGTTGTTAGACAACTTGATAGTGCTAAAGATGCTAGAACTTTATGGACTGCCTTAGATGCTTTATTCTTGACTAAGACTTTGCCGAACAAGTTATATTTGTTGGAAAAGCTGTTTAGTTTTAAGATGGACTCGGGGAAGGATATTGAAGGGAATTTGAATGATTATAGCATAATTGTTAAGAGTCTGGTTCACAATGATAAGAAATTCAATGATGATGATTTAGCTATCATACTGTTAAATGCATTGCTCGAATCTTATAAAGAAATAAAAAATGCCATAAAATATGGTAGGGACTCTCTTTCACATGCTATTGTGGTAGATGCTTTAAAATCAAGAGAATTGAAACTAAAAAAAGAAAACAGAACTAATCCGAGAGAGGAAAGCCTATTTGTTAGGGGAAGACCTGAAAAGAAAGAATTTAACTTCCAGAACAAAAAGGGAAGGGGGAAATCAAAAATGAGATCCAAATCTAAAGACAGAAGTGGTAAGAAGTTTTATAACTGTGGAAAGTTAGGACATTTCAAGAGAAACTGCTTTGACTGGAAAAAGAAACAAAGAGACTTAAATAACAATTAACAAAACAATGATGACATTGTTTCTGAATTCGATAGTTTACATGTCCTAAATGTGTCTGAGGAAAAATTTGACAAGAATTAGATCCTAGACACAGGGTGCATCTTTCACATGTGCCCTGAAAGGTCTTGGTCCTATAATTACAGAGAGACTGAATTTAAGAAAGTTTGCACGGGGGATAATAATTCTCAGAATGTGGTTGAGATTGGTGACATAGCCATCAGGATGTATAATGGGGCTGTCAGACAACTTAGAAATGTAAGACATATCCCTGATTTGAAGATGAACCTCATTTCCTTAGGCACTCTTGAAGATGAGAGTTATACTTTCAAATCTGAAAATAAAATTCTGAAAATTACGATGGGGTCTCTAGTAGTTATGAAAGAACCTAAGAGGAATTGACTGTACTATCTTGAAGGTAAAATTGAAACACCACCTAATTCTAGTTTTCTTACAGTGAGTAAAGACAAAACTGAATTTTTGCATAACCGAATGGGTCACATTGGATTTAAATGGCTAAAATCTTTAAGTAATCATAAATTACTTGGAAAAGATGATATTGAAGCATTGGACTTCTGTGAAACTTGTGTTTTAGGTAAGTCACATAAGGTGAGCTTTGAAGCTAGCTCTCATAGGACCAGCAGACCATTGGACTATATCCATGCTGAACTATGGGGCCCGAAAAAGCATTCCATGTTTGGTAGGAGTAAGTACTTCTTATCCTTAGTGGATGATTACTTAAGAAAAGTATAGATTTATTCTCTGAAGGCTAAGTCGGAAACTTTTGAAAAATTCAAAATTTAGCTTAAGTCTGTTGAGAATCAGTTAGACAAGAAATTTAAAACATTGAGAACTGTTAATGGGGTTGAATTCTGTAATTTCGAATTTGACAACTTTTGTAAACAAAAAGGGATAACAAGACATAGAACAGTTAATACACACCTGAACAGAATGGGGTCGCTGAGAGAATGAACAGGACAATAATAAACAAGGTTAGGTGCATGTTGATTAGCTCTGGCCTTGCCAAAGGTTTTTGGGCTGAAGCTGCAAGTACTGCAGCTTAACTGATTAATAGGTCTCCGTCTAGCATTATAGACTTTAAGACTCCACAGAAATTGTAGATAGAGGAGCCTCCAAATCTAAGTCATTTGAGGGTGTTTGGATGTGCTGCATATGCACATCAGTCTGAAGGGAAACTTGCGCCTAGGGCTTTCAAGTGTATGATGTTAGGGTATCCCGAGGGTGTGAAGGGCTATAGGTTATGGGTTTTAGGGGTTCAAGGTATTAAAATTATTAACAGCAGGAATGTAGTCTTTAATGAATCTGAATTGCCATGTCTAAAACAGAAAACATGTGAAGCTAACAAATTTGAAATTGAGAGGAGTGTTCAGATTGAGGTGAAACTAACTAAGCTTGATTCACCTACACTTCATGAGGAGTGTTCAGATTGAGGTGAAACTAACTAAGCTTGATTCACCTACACTTGGGAATGATGATAATGACCCTACACATCATGAAACTGAAACTGAAACTGAAACTAAACTTGAAGAAGTGACTGAACATCAAGATAACATTGAACCAACTGAAGTTGAACATTTTAATGATCAGCCACCTAATTAAGATTATCAACTTACTAGGGA
Source organism: Fraxinus excelsior (assembly GCA_019097785.1). NCBI lineage: Eukaryota > Viridiplantae > Streptophyta > Magnoliopsida > Lamiales > Oleaceae > Fraxinus > Fraxinus excelsior. The sequence goes on from CM032642.1 coordinate 14,447,186, forward strand.
TAGGGCAAGAAGGCAAATCAAGCCTAATCCGAGATATGAATCCCTAAAATTGACTGATTTTGCCTTAGTTTCAGGTGAAGCCCTTGAACAGGTAGAACTTGCCACTTATGAAGAAGCTATTAATGGAAATTATTCTGAAAATTGGTTAAAAGTTATGCATAAAGAAATGAAATCTTTAAGTGATAACAAAACCTAAAAACTTGTTAAGAAACCTAAAGATCGGAAATTGGTTCCATGTAGATGGATTTACAAGTTAAAAGAAGGTTTGAGTCCTAATGATCCCGTGAGGTTTAAGGCGAGGTTAGTGGGTAAGGGTTATACTCAAAGAGAGTGTGTAGACTATAATGAAATATTTTCGCATGTGGTTAAGTACAAGACAATCAGATTGATGTTGGCTCTTGTGGTTCAATTCAATTGGGAACCTGAACAATTCGATGTAAAAACTGCATTTTCACACGGGGAGTTGGAAGAAGATATCTTCATGAACCAACCACGAGGTTTTGTAGCTAAAGGCAAATCTGATTATGTGTGCAAGTTAGAGGAATCCTTGTACGGGCTGAAACAGAGCCCAAGACAATGGTACAAGAGGTTTGATGCTTATGTGCTAAAATAGGGTTTAAAAGAAGTGAATTTGATGCTTGCTTGTATTATAATGACATGAAAAGTGGTTGTGAAATCTACTTGCTACTTTTTGTTGATGATATGCTTTTGGCTGGACCTAGCAAGTCTCAAATTAATGAACTGAAAGATCTTTTAAAATCCGAATTCGACATGAAAGATTTAGGGAATGCTAGAAAAATTCTCGGGATGGTGATAACAAGGGACATGGCTAAACATAGGTTAACTATTTCACAAGAAGCTTATTTGAACAAAGTTGTGACAAAATTTGGAATGAAAGACAGTAAAATTGTGAATGTGCCTCTTGCTAGTCATATGAATTTTTCACATGATCATTCGCCTATCTAGATTGAAAGAAATGGAAAATGTTCCTTATGCTAATGTCATAGGTTCTATCATGTTTTCTATGATTACTACCAGACCTGATCTTGCATTTTCCATTAGTCTCCTAAGTAGATTTATGTCCAATCCTGGTAAGCCGCACTAGGCTGGTATGAAATGGCTATTGAGATACTTGGTTGGGACTTTAAATCTAGGCTTAGTATAAGAGAAAAGATCTGAGAAGTTGACTCTTAGAGGCTATGTTGATGCTGACTTTGCTGGTAATAAAGAGAGTAGGAAATTAATTACAGCATACTTCTTTACCCTATGTGATAACTGCATAACATGGAAATCTCAACTACAATCTTTAGTGACTTTGTCTAGTATTGAAGCGGAATATGTTTCCATAACCGAAGCGGTTAAGGAATGTATTTGGTTAAAAGAAATCTTAAAAGAATTAAACTTCATGCATGATACACCTACTATGTTTACTGATAGTCAAAGTGCATTGTCACTTAGTAAGAACCATGTTTATCATGAGAGATCTAAACATATTGAGGTGAAGTATCATTTCATTTGTGAGAAACTGTCTCAAGGTGAAGTTGAACTTGTTAAGATTCATACTGATAGGAATCCCTCTGATGTGGGAACAAAAATTCTGCATGTAGGAAAATTTAAATTATGCTTATCTTTGCTGCATATTGACACTTGTTAATTTTTCTTGCAGATAGTGGGCAATGATGATGAACAGTTCTTCCATGTGCAAATTCGCAACCGAGAGAGTGAGTGTGTTATGAGAACTAAGATGAAGAATGTGAAAATAGTGCTTCCCATAACACTTGTTGGAATAGTGGACCCTCTTGTGTGCCTCTATTTTTGACTCATTTGTAGCCCTTGGATTATATGAATGGTTGAGATCTAAACTTATTAGATATTTCTCTTAAGCTTTGACTTTTTGAGATTCAAATGGTTCCTTATTGTGTACGCTTGAGCCTCTCTCTCCATTCTAGTGTGCTAGACTTTTATCTCTTAAAAGGGTCTCTTTCTCTCACGCACTCTCTGGTCCAAAAATTTCACTTCTTCTTTGCAGCATGAAATCAACCTTGTAACCTGTTATTGTGAGATTATTGTGTAGTACTCAAGCTTGAAATAGTAGTTGAGTGGGGCTGATTTCTCGCTAGGTTTAGGTTCGATTTGTGGCTTGTTCTTGGCTATTTTGGATAGATCTCTTGATCGATGATCCGAGCTAAGTGGTGGTTGGTTCAGCCCGGTTCTCTAACTCTCTATGAAAGGTGATTTTCATAAACATGGAAGCTATTCATGAGCCTAAAGCATCTAACATTTTCGGCCAGTGAAAGAAGGGAAGTAACATTTCTGTCCACTTTTGCTTTCGGTTCTTACATTTCGGTTTCTATGGTTTCTGTTATACATTTTATACATGCTAAGTGGTATAGAGGAGTTAAAGCTATATTTTAACTGTAAATGTATGGTTACATTGTGCTTGTGAACTTTGAGCTTTGTCATTGAAGTCTAATGTTATTAGCATTGTGGTTATAGTGATATTTGTAATCTGTTATTGTGATGTTAAGGTTGTAACTGAGACTATTTTCCCAACACAATTGATGTGTCATGTCACGATGTCTAAGAGATCATTAATTTATATATATTTATCACACTCTAATTCATTACTAAGTTTATTGAAATATTTACCGAAACAAGATATATAATCTCTTCTATTATAATTTATAAATTTATTATTATTACATATTTATCCGAGATATCACCATGTCAGCTACATTCGTCTTAGGAATATTTTATCGATCATAAGCATAGTAATATAATTTCTGAAAATTGAAATTGACATTAAAAGGAAGTTTGATTTATCGAGTATAATTATAACTTGTTAAATATCTTGCACATAATTTAACAGCTTCCAATTTTAAGTAAAACTTGTTTTCAATTATTTTAATTTAATGTAAAAATGTAGTCGATTTTTAAAGCTCAGATGTTGTAATTTTATTTTAATTCAAAACTGAAACTCAAATATAAGTTATGGGGTTTTTAGTTTTGGTCAAACTATGTTTTCTATCATTAATTAGGATTTTATGAAATAAATATGGTAAACTATACTTATAAAATTTTAATTACTTCATATTTTAATTAAAGTAATTTCCTTAATTAAATTTATAAGAATCTAAAACTAATATTGCTATAAAACCCTAATTTTTTAATCATAGTTATTTTGGTCATGACATAGTACATGTCTTAATTACTCCTTTAATAAATTCAAATTAGATTTTAAGAGGGTGTCCAACTGTAGAAAACACCTTTAATATTTCAACTTACTCCAAAATAGCTCCTCAATTTCATTAGTGGAATATGGTGGGGTTAGCCTCTTCTACGACCTAGTAACCTACAAAAAGAGGTTTGACACAAACACACACAGATAGATAGATAGATATATATAAAAGTTTTCGTTCACGTGACAAGTGGTTTATGTCCATATGCTAGGCGGATCTACGAAACTTAAGAAACTTACTCCCATCATTTTGAACATCTTGGTGAGTGTCGTCATTCAATTATTGAGTAAGTCCAAATCATGGAAATAACTACTTTCATATACCTCGTGGTTGATCAACTATCGTCAATCTATGAGCCTTGTTAGGTTCTTGTTGGGTTGTTCATGTTAGAACTCCATTTCTCATATAATATTCAGTGTCGGTCCTGAAAACTTTGAGGTTCTAGACGACTTATTATCATGAGACTGTTAAACACAATCTTTTTACAAACTGAGAATACTTATATATTGGTTTCTACGGTAGTGATATTGTTCTGTATATCAATTTTCTTACTTGGTTCAACTATTTACAATATCAAAATCCCAAACATGAGTTCTATTATAACTATATTTAAGGTATATCTTTTGCACAGTTTCTACACAATTCTAGTGAAGAGACTTAATGTAGCTTACTTAAAGGGAAATAATCAATTTCCCACAACACACTCCTCAACTAACGTCAATCTCAAGAATATCCTTAGTTGAAGGCAAAGCAATACTCATTCCAACTTCAAATTTATCAGCGAGGCATTGACATTTGCTTTGTTTTCTTAGTTTTCCTGTTTGAAATTACATTAGCAAGGGCCTCCACAATCCTCTACAGCGACTCCAGTATCATCTTATTCCTATTTAGCTCCATCCGCATTCGCATATGCCCCACCTTCCATGCCATATCCAACATCTTTTCCATTATCAAAAACCTCTCTCCCAGTATATCTATTGCAAACTGTACCTCGTCCATCCCATAATCCCCTTTCTTTTTCTTGGCAATATCACATATCCCTTTCCCAATTTCATCCCTACCCATAAACCCATCTCTCGAAAATTTACCAGAATAGAATAAAAGCCAGTCCACAGTTAGTTCACAACCTACCCAAGACTTAAGAAAAACTATTGGCTTTAACTACGGATAGAATATCATAATCCTCCCTGCCTCCACTTCCCATGCTAGGTGCTACGATATTCCAATTTTTTCATAAACCTCTTTCATCCACCTTTCATTGACTCAATCATACCAAGTACTGGAGAGAGCAATAGGCCTCGATCAACCGGGGAATACATATGGAAATTAAACAACCCAATTTGGATAAAAGTCCAACCCTCTGGACGGACGATGAGCAATCCGCCGAAGGAAATATTCGACATAGAGATACGATTCAACTACAACATACTCCCTTGCTATAAATAGGGTGTTGGGCTTCATCATTTCACTTCCTCCTCCTTTAAACCCCATAAATATGTATCCATCATTTTCTCTTTTATTTTAAACAAGCACTTGTTGCGAGACAACTAAATTTTCTATCATTTTTTCTTTTATTTTTCACTTTTTATAATAAGACTTTTTTTTTTTTTTTGAGTTTTGAGAACAATTTAGAGTCAAGTTCATAAAAAGATGAGTTAGCCTAAACGCCCACGTGATTTCATTTTTTTCCTTCATACAATTGACTAGTTTGTAACAAATTATATTTTTTATCTATTTTTAAATAATGGAGATAACTTGAGGAGGAAACAAATTAAGGTAATTAAAAGAGGAAGAAGGACCAAGTACGCAAGGATGGAAGCATCACCATTTGACATAGAGAGTATTTATATCATAAACCCTTGTTTGAGCCCCATTTTATAAGAATTTTTATTTTTTTCAAAACTCATTTTCAATTCCATATTCTCCAATAAAGTAATATTACAAGTAAATTGAAATCATTTTCTTCATTTTTAACTACACATTCTCCAAAAAAAAAAAATTCAAAAATGCATTTTGTGCTTACATTGAGAGAAATGCAACATTAAGCTTTTAGGTACAGTTGACTCTGTGAGTCAACTTTTTATTTGTTTTTTCATGTTTTTTTTCCTTATTATATTTTTAAAATTTGAAAAAATAAAATTGAAATTTTATGGGAAAAAAAGTGCTCGTGTGCTTAGTTGAATAGTCTCGCTGGCAAATGATGAATTTATATTTGAAATTGAATTGATTTATATTATGTGCCCGAATGGTGCTATTAATACTTATTGTCGTATCTTGCTTATCTTTATAAGACCCTATTATTGAGCACTTAGCCAAGTTAATAGTTATTTAGGTTTGAGAAGTATTGTATGATAGGATGAATTTTTGAATTGGTAGAATTCAAAATTGTACTAAATTTCTTATGATGAGCATTAATCACTTAATATGTTGTGGTGTGATCTAAATTCCATGTGATTTGGGTGTTCGGTTGAATAGAAGAAGTCTAAGGAGTTTTGGTTATGAGAATCGTAATTAATGTAGATAAAATTTCATCAAGAGTGAATTTGGCTTGAGAAAGGATTTTGGAAAGAAGAAAAATACCTTGGAGAAAAAAAATAACCGAAAGTGGGCGTCGCTGCACCACGGCGCCCTTGACAAAAGGAGAAGCAACAAGCTCAGCACTGCGACGTCAACGCCATCGAAGAAACTCCTTAGGTGCTAGCTCGGTGGTGCCTCGACGGATTTATATATTATATTCGACTTTATTGTATCTCCACATATAAACATTTTAACAACATTTTGAGAGTTAGAGAGCTTAGATTTCAATTGAGAGTAATGAGATCTTGATATATTAAATACATTCATTATTGATTATAGTGAATTTCTCCTCTTCTTCTTGTGGTTTTTTCCCATCTCGAATTTCCACATAAATGTTGATTTTCTTATTTGTTTTTGTTTATTTCATTATTACAATTATCTTGTGATCAATTCATAACAAGTGATATTAGAGCAATGGCATCGATGAAAAATATATTCCATTATTGGATCGAAAATGGAAATTTACTTTATGGCAGGTGAAGATGCAAGCGATTCTCACGCAGATGGATTTGGAGGAAGCTTTACTTGGCTTTGATAAAACGTCTTCAACCTGGACGTAGGATGAAAAGTAGTGTTGGGATCGAAAAGCCCAATCTCAAATCCATCTACATCTTTCAAACCAAATTCTTTAAGATGATCTAAAGGAGAGAAGTGCCGCTGGTTTGTAGTTGAAGTTGAACTAAATTTGCATGACAAAAACTTTGCCAGCAAGTTACACTTGAAATAGCGTTTGTATTCTCACCGGATGATCACTTAACTATGTTCAAAGAAATCATGGTCGATTTGGAGACATCAGAGGCTAAGTATGATGAGGAGGACTTGACCTTGATGATGTTGTGTTTGTTACCGCCATCATATGTGACTTTTAGAGATAATATTCTCTATAGTCGAGTATACTCTCACTGTTGAAGAGGTTTATGATGATTTACTATCTAAGGAAAAGATGGGGCATCTTGCTGTAGGATCTGGAAGTCAGGCTGAAGGCCTAGTTGTTCGTGGGAAAAATCAAGATAGGAAGCTTAGCAAGAAATATGAGGAGTAGATCGAAATTTAGACATGCAAAGAAGATATGTTACTTTTGTAAGAAGAATGGGTATATTAGAGCTGATTGCTATGCTTTAGAAAAACAAAAATAAGGACGCTGGTGCTACACATAATAGAAAGCAACCTCTTAACACAACGGAGTTTGATGTTGTGGAAGATGGGCAAAGTGAATGAAAGTTTCTTGTGATTTCTGACATGGACAATTATATATTTTGTAGGGTTTTCACAATAATAGAGAATATAGCAGTTTCTACTTCTTCTTTAACAGAAGAAAAAATTTGACATATGCGACTCAGGCATATAAGTGAGAATGGTATAGCAGAGTTGAGTAATAGGGGGCTTGTTAAAGGGCAAAAAACCAGTAAGATAATTTTCTGTGAGCATTGTGTCTTTAGAAAATAGAAAAGAGTCAGATTCACTAAAGAAAGACACAATATGAATGGAACACTTGAGTATATTCATTCAAATCTTTGGAGACCAGCTAAGTTACCTTCAAAAGGAGGTGCTTATTACTTGTTGACATTGATTAATGACTTTTCCAAAAAAGTTAAGGATTCTTCTTAAAGTAGAAGATTGATGCGTTTAGGACTTTCGAGGAGTGGAAAACATTGATAGAAAGGCAGACTGGAAAGCAGGTGAAACGTCTATGCAAAGATAATAGGTTGGAGATTTGTTTAGATAAATTCAATAGCTTCTTCATGGTTGAAGGTATCTTGAGACACTTAATAGTGCCTGGAACTCCTGAATAGAATGGTGTATAGAACAGATGAATGAAATTTTGATGGAAATGGTTCGTTGTATACCTTCAAATTTTGGGTTATCGAAGACTTTTTAGGCTGAAGCTGCTATTACAGCTTGTTTTTTAATTAATCATTCACCTTCAGCTGTCATTGAGAAAAAGACACTAAAAGAGGTATGGTCTTGTAAACCTTCTTATTATTTTGATTTGAAATTTTTGGACGTTCTGCTTATCCTCATGTGGACAATGGGAAGTTGGAGCTTTAGACTAGAATATCCATCTTTCTTAGATATAAATTAGGTGTAAAGGGATATAAGTTGTGGTTTCCTAAGACAAGAAAAGTGGTAGCTAGTAGAGATATAGTATTTGATGAACTTGTTTTGATTCATGGTTCACCTCATATGGATTCTGATAAAACTAAGGAACATAATCATTCAACCCAGGTGAAGTTGGAAATTGGTCCAATGGGATAATCAAAGGTTTCGAAACATTTTACTACATATCAGTATGGTTTAGAGTTGACAAATAAAAATACATTGCCTACACCACCTGTAACACCATAGTATCAAATTGCTAAGGATAAACATCGCAAATAGATTAGACTACCATGGAAGTATGGAGAAGCAGATTTGGTGGCTTATGCATTAAGTGTGGCTGATATTATTGATTTCACTGAAGAGCCGCTGCATATTCAGAGGCAGTCAGTTGCAGTGATTCTAGTATATGGTTGATTGCTATGTAAAAGGGAATGGTGTCATTGAATAAAAATAAAACTGGGACTTGGTGAAATTACTTAAAGGTAAAAGGCTGCTTACTGCAAGTGGGTATCAGGTGTAGGTAGCGACCGCAAACTTTTAAATTAAATAAATTAGTTTTCTCGAAAAATGTGTCGCTAAAACGTTAACCCTAATTTTCTAGAGAAGTGCGTTCGTCTAACCGTTATAATATTGAATTCAAATCTATTCGATCCCGAATAATAATTTTATTATCAATTTCGATTTATGTTATTTAAATTCAATTATTATTAATTTCAAGTCCAATTACATAAGCCCAATTGTATAAGTCCAACACCTCGAATTTTAATTCATTTAGGGCAATTCGTTTAAGTCCAATTAAATGAGCCCAAAATCGGAATCTATTCATTTAAACTCAATTAGAAAACCCTAAAGCCCAACAATTTGGCCCAATTACCCATCTATGGTTTTGTGCCCTAATTTTACCACTATTCATACCCCACTCCACTCCACTTCACTCATACTCACACTCATACTCAAACTCATACTCATACTCATACTCATACTCACACTCACACAATATCCACTTGGTAAGAAAATTGTCTATCTCTCCAACACTCTCTATTCCCTATGTGAGACACCGTTGATGCTAGAAAATTCATTTCTAGCATCAACAGTGAGCTCCCCCTAGCTACAAGGTCACTACAGCCAATACTCTCCTCACCAACACACACCAAAACCGAGACCAACAACTCACTGCAACTCCCAACAACACTACCAGCACCACACCAATCTCCACTGCAAGCAAGCAGTCACCAACATCAATCCCTCTACCTCAGTACACACCGACATCCACTGCCAATCCAAACCAACGACACCATTTTCATCATCAAACCACAACACCAAACCAACATCCTCAAACTGCAACTCCAACTCACAATACCCAAAACAGCCCCAAACCAGAGCTCCACTATCGCGAAACCAAAACCCAAAATCATCGCCACAAATCGACCCAAACCAGTGCAACACCATCACCCAACACCATAGCCAACTCCACCATCCCTCAAACCAAGAAAAATAAAAGAAAAAAAAACCCAATACTTACCTCAACCGAATCCCTAGCCTCGGACCGACCTCCAAACCACTCCAATAGCCCACCTCCCCACTCGCCACTAGCCCGGCGCCACCATCGCCCCTTCGCCGGCGTTGCCAAACTTGGGGAAAGGGCTCTGCCCTTTCCCGTGCTCTCCCTCTCTCTCCCTTCGATTTTGGATAGAGAAAGAGTGATATGTGTATATAAATTATGTTTTAAATTTTAAATTTTGTCTTTTAAGTCCCCAAGTTTTAAGTTTATTCATTTCAGTCCCTTAATTGTTTGTGTTTTAATTTCAGCCCTCAAATTTCTCATTTTAGTTTAAAAGTTATTTAATTTAGTCCCTAATTTATTTAAGTTATTATTTCAGCCATTTAATTTTATTTTCAACTTTAATATATTTACAGTTTAGTCCTTAAACTATTAAAAGTTATTATTTCAGCTTTTAAGTTTTATTTTCAGCTTTAATATATTTACAGCTTAGTCCTTAAACTTATAAAAGTTATTAATTCAGCTTTTAAGTTTTATTTTCAGCTTTAATATATTTACAACTTAGTCCTTAAACTTATAAAAGTTATTAATTCAACTTTTAAGTTTTATTTTCAGCTTTAATATATTTACAGTTTAGTCCTTAAACTTATAAAAGTTATTATTTCAGTTTTTAGCTTTTATTTTCAGCTTTATTATATTTACATTTTAGTCCCTAACTTTCAAAAATTACTATTTTAGCCCTTAAACTTTTTTTTCCAGATTTAATAAATTTTCAATTTAGCCCCTAAACTTTATTTTATCATTTTAAGCCATTTATTTCAATTTCAATAATTTTCAATTAAGCCCTTAAACTTAATTTCAACACTTTAAAACTTTAAAGTTTCGAAATACTAATTCAAACTTATTTTCTATTTTGGCTAGACAAAACGTACGGACAATTAGGAGATTGAAGTTATTTCTCGCACCATTTTCACGAAACTCGAGATATTGAGGTAGACTCGCCACCATTAATTAGTTTAAATTATAATTGCATGCTTTATGTGAATTACGTGATTTATATGCTTTATTGCATGAGAAGAGAATTTTTCATATGCGATATATGATATTGTTATGCTTGCCATAACTTATATGCTTAATTGCATGAGAAAGAAGAGAATCTCTTATGAGATAAGAAGAGAATGTTATACATAACTTATGTGCTTTATACGCACGAGAAAGAAAGACTACCCACACCCCATGATTTTAAAGAGCCTATGATTTTCAAGAAAATGAGCTAAAGAAGATATCACGTTGTATATTGCATAAGTGTGTATTCAATTATTCTGTAAATTAATTATCGGCGATGAGTCTACTGAGTATTTCTTTGAAATACTTACTCTACTATTTTAACGATATTTGCAGACTTTGGAGGCAATCGTGATTGATTCGGCAGTGGTGGCATAGAAAAATTTGACTATCGAAATTATTATCTCTTTGAAGTTTTTGTATTCGAATATTGATAACATTTTGTCGTTTTCCGTTATTTCTAAAATATGATATTTAAATTTTAAATTTCCTATGAGTTTACTTGTCGACGAAATTTTCAATTACAAATGCGATTTCAAAATTAGGTTATTTCCACGATTTTTGATTTTGAAATTGGGGCAAAAGACGATGACGTGGCAATCCGGATTAACAGAACTCGAGGTGCTACATCAGGGATTGAAGATGTAAGGTATAAGGCCAAATTGGTGGCAAAGGGCTATAGTCAGATTTCAGGTGTTGACTTCACATATGTGTTATCCTCAGTTGTGAAGCATAGTTCTATTCGGGCTTTACTTGGACTGGTGGCTAAGAATGACTTGGAGTTTGAGCAGATGAATGTTAAAACTTCATTCTTACATAGAGAACTTGATTAGGACATTTACATGCAATAACTAGAGGATTTCGTAGTTTCTGAAATGGAAGACTGTGTGTGCTTGTTGAAGAAGTCTTTGTGTGGATTGAATCAGTCACCAAGGCAATAGTATAAAATGTTCGATTCATTGATGACTACTCATAGTTTTATTAGAAGTAATTATGATAGTTGTCTGTACTTCAGAAAGGGAGATGGTGGATTGATGACATATTTGTTATTATATGTTGATGATATAATTATAGTAGCCAAGGATAAAGCCGAGGTCAGGTTGGTAAAATCTCAACTTAGTAAAGAGTTTGACATGAAATATTTGGGTACAGCAAGGAAGATTCTTGGTGTGAGAATCTTGAGGTATAGAAAGACCGACAGATTGAATTTGAGTCAAATGGGTACATTGAGAAGGTGTTTCAAAGGTTCAATATGGTGAATGCTAAGTTTGTCAATACTCCCTTGGTTACCCACTTTAAATTATCATCTAACTTGTGTCCTCAACCAAATATAGACATTGATTACATGTCAGATTTCTTATTCCAATGCAATTAGCTCACTTATGTAGGCTATGGTTTGTACAAGAACAAATTTAGCTCATGCAGTTAGTATATACATGACAAATCCTGTCAAGGAACATTGGAAAGCAGTGCAATAAATATTCAAATACTTAAGGGGCTCTTCTAATGCTTTTTTACATTTTGGTAGAAATACAAATGGAGTTATTGGGTATGTAGATTCAGATTATGCATGAGGTCTTAATAAGAGGTGATCATTTACAGTTTATGTGTTTACCCTTAAATGTTGTGCTATTAGCTGGAAAGCTACTTTGCAAAATAAAGTAGCATTATCTACAACAGAGGTAGAGTACATGGACATTATAGAGGCATGTAAGGAGGTTATGTGATTGAGAGGATTAATCGATGAAGTCAGTGACAGATTTCTACAATATATTGTGATAGTCAGAGTGTTATTTTCTTGACTAAGAATCGGATGTTTCACGACAGGACTAAACACATTGATGTAAAGTAACATTTTGTGCGTGATGTGATTGCTCGTGGTTATATTGTAGTGAACAAGGTTGATATCAAGGATGATCCACTGATATGATGACAAAATCACTTCCCATTTCTAAGTTTGCGTATTGCTTAAACTTAGTTGGTATTTATCATTGATTTAGCCCATAGGGGCTTGTTTGGAAGATGATGTGTTGTATTTACATTGAAAGGTGTTTTGAATTCCTTGTATTGAAATTTGGTTCAATGTGAAAATTTGTTGGGGTGTGACCTTAATTCCACGTGATTTTGGTGTTTGGTTGAATAGAAAAAGTCTAAGGAGTTTTGGTTACGAGAATCCTAATTAATGGAGTTCAAATTTTATCAAGGATTGAGAGTTTGGCTTGAGAAAGGACTTGGGGATAAAAAAAAAATATCTCAGAGACAAAAATTACCGAACGTGAGCACCGCGGCGCCATTGTCGCAACACCATGGTGCCCGTAATAAAAGGAGAAATAGCAAGACTAGCGTCGGGCAGGGAGAGCCGGCGCCCGTGATGGAAGAAGTGCCCCGGGCGCGAGCCAGCTCCTTGAAGAATTTATCCCATTTTTCTGATATTTTTTTTTTTGCATCTTAGGTTTCCACATAAATTTTGGTGTTTTTATTTGTTATTTTATTATTATCATTAACTTGCGATCAATTCATAACATAATCTATATGTGAAGAGACTTTGGAGTTCGTTAATTGATATACAAGTGATTTGATGGATACCTGTTTATCTTGTGCATGAAACATATGTATAGAGTTTGACTAACATGTGCAAACTAATTATTGATATAGTATACTAGTGATTTAATCACAATTACTCGTTCTAAAAAATGAAAGTTTTGTACTAGTCATATCAAAAAAGGGAAAAAGCTATCACTTTGCAACAACCCTATAAGATATCTTAATGTGGACACAAAATAAATACCTCAAATAGAAAAATAAAAGAATTCAAGTTCGAAATAAGGATAAAACATGTACATAAAACAAAAGACGTATATAGCTTAGCTAGTCTTGGACACTAATTTGAAATATAGTTTTGGGAAACTCAAAATTGAGAGAATCTTTGTGTTTAATTAGTTTCTTTTATTCAATGAATTTGATTATTCAGTAAAATAGAAGAATTTATGATAATATATTATCAAATAATATATATTTTAAAGTTGATGAATTTTACTATATTTTCCTGCTATAATAATAATAATAATTGATTGACATGACTTTCAAGACGTCTTTGGGATATGTAAAGAGCAATTCTATGTCAAGAAAGAGAAGGGTTTCGTACCACAAAATATAAAATTATAAAAGAGGAATTACATGTTATACATCAGATTCTTGAGAGCAAAATTACTAGAAATCATTAGAGGCTTTGGTTGATTTTGAAGAAGAAAATCATGTCGCTCGAGATCAACGAAGAAGTAAAAGATTCAGGGTTGTATCAACTTTTAATTTAAATTATTCAGGTAACGTGTTCGAGCTAAACCTTTCATGGTTAGGATTTTGAAGAAACCTTGTTAACTTTAAGATTAATTAGTTTCTCATTTTTAGTTTAAATCTTATTTTTTGGGTTGATTGTTTATTATCTTCTACTCCATTTTGATGATTGGCCACCATTACAACATATCTGTAATTTATATTGCTATCGACAGATATGGTAGAAATTGATACATGATAATAAACAGCATAGGGATCTTAAAATAGCTATAGATATATCATTATACTCTATAAAATTGATATATTATGATCATCGTGAATTAGCTCATATTTATATATATGTTCATAACTTAATTAGAAATAATTAAGTATAGGATTGATTGATCTCAAGAGATGCTATTGATTATAATTGGAATTTAGATTTTCACCCTATGCAAGAATTGATTATTAACGGGTAATTCAGGATTAAACCTAGTTTTAATTAAAGAAAAATACATCGTTGTGATTACGTTACCATACCCATCTTGCGAGATAAAATCGACAACAGACTTCTATCTTATTATTTATTAAACTTTGCAAATTAATAAATCAATTTCGTGAACTTACTTTACAAAACTTAAAAATCTTGTAGAAATAATCATTAATTAAGTGTTTATGTATGATCCCACTTCGGTTTCGAAATGTAGAATTTTTTTTATTTTTATTTTTTTTTATTTTTTTTTTGAAGAATTAACTATAAATAGGTTGGATAGTAACAATAATCGTACGTTTTAGTTCTTTACCTGCTAGCTAGCCAGTTGTTTCTTATTTATAATGGATTTTATCAGTTCTGGATAGTTCTTGGTTTTGCCGTTCAATCGGTCGGTTCGATACAGGCTAATATATTAATTTTATATCTTGAATGAAGTTATTAATCATTCACTTGTGTTATTTAATCATTTCTTAATTATGATAAAACGACAATAGAAAACATTTGTTCACGCATCTTCATGTTGAGCTTATCACGACTCCCTGAAGGAGATATGGATATAAATTATTGAAGCTAATATAATATAATGTCAAGTCCTACAAATTTGATTGCAGCGGTATAAAATGTTCGATTCATTCATGACTACTCATAGTTTTGATAGTTGTAATTATAATAATTGTGTGTACTTCAAAAAGGAAAGTAGTGGATCAACTACATATTTATTATTATATGTTGATGATATGCACATAGTAGTCAAGGATAAAGTAGATATCACAAAAATAAAATTACAACTCAGCAAGGGATTTGACATGAACGACTTGGGTGCAGCAAATAAAATTCTTGGAATGAAGATCTTGAAGGATAGAAAAGCTGACATATTGTATTTGAGTCAGAAATAGTACATTAAGATGGTGCTTGAAAGATTCAATATGGTGAAAGTTAAGGCTGTCACTACTCCCTGGCTGTCTACTTCAAACTATCATCTAACTTGTGTCTACAATCAGATGAAGACATTGATTATATGTCTCGGGTTACTTACTCCAGTACAATTGGTTCGTTCATGTATACTATGGTTTGTACAAGACCTGATTTGGCAGAGACGGTTAGTGCAGTTAGCATATACATAGCTAATCCTGAAAATGAACATTGGAAAGCAGTGCAGTGGATCTTCAGACACTTGAGGGGCTCTTCAAATGCTTGTTTGCATTTTGGTAGAAAATCAGCTGGAGTCATCGGTTATGTGGATTCAGATTATGCAGGAGACCTTAATAAGAGAAGATCACTTACAGAGTATGTGTTTACCCTTGGTGGCTGTGCTATCAGTTGGAAAGCTACTTTACAAAATAAAATAGCTTTGTCTATTACAGAAGCATATAAAAAGACTATATGGTTGAGAGGATTGATTAGTGAAATCAGTGAAGACTTGTAGATGTCTACATTTTTCTGTAATAGTCAAAGTGTAATTTTCTTGACTAAAGATCAGATATTTCATGAGAAGACTAAGCACATTGATGTAAGGTATCATTTGTGCATGATATGATTGCTCATGAAATATTGTAGTGACCAAGGTTGATACTAGTTATAATCCTGCTGATATGATGACAAAATCACTTCATATTGCTAAGTTTGAATATTGTTTGAACTTAGTGGGTATTTGTTATTGATTTAGTCCATTGAGACTTGTTTAAAGAGGAGGAGTGTTGTTTATTGTTGGAGTTGTGACTTGAAATTTCTTGCGTTGAAATTTGATTCAGGTGGAGATTTGTAGTGGTTTGAGCCAAATTCTAGTGGGTATTGGAGTCCAAAATTGAGTGGTTTTGAAGAGATCAAAGATGGATCGGAGGAAAAAGTCGTTGCATTTTCCGATCGAGCAAACCCGATGGAAAACAACCCGAGAGTTTGTCACCTGTCTATCGCTGCCCCGTTGCTCGAGCGAGGGACTGTCACTCGACTGTCGTTTGAGGAACATGTTTATCCGGCCTAGGCCCATTTATTTTTTGACGCGTTTTTGGACTCTTGTTCTTCTACAACCCGTTCCTATGGTTTTCATATATATAGGTCACAACTTTGTAATATACATAATTATCATAACATCAAGAGAAAAGTAAGAGAACATTCTTGAGAGTTTAGATTTCATTTGTAGTTATTGAAATATTGATATTGTAAACAAAAAACTATTAATTATAGTGAATTCTCCTCCTCTAAATTTCTTGTTTTCTTATTTTCTTCGTCTTTATTTCATTATCGTCGTTATCTTGTGATCCGAATTTCATAACACGTGAAAACATGTCATGATCATAAGGAATTTAGAGATGTTAAAAGTTTGTCTTTAGACATTATAAAGCTTGATTTCTTGTTTGACATGATTATTTGGTACAAATGTTGAAAACATGTTTATTGATGCTTATCAATCACTTGAAAACACTTATTTCATTTTTGAAACATATAGAGAAACTAAATTTGAATCTCATAATATTATTGCTAAAGAAATTTTTGCTCAAATGAAAGTTGAACCTACATTTCATGAAAAGTTATTCAGAAACATAAGCACTTTGATGAAAATGTCAATGGCGAGACAACAAATTCAACTGAAATCTTAAAGTAGATTTTTTCAAATATACAATTAATCGAGCTTTCTTCACTTAAATTCAGGTTTGAACAATTTCAAAAACATGAAAAATAATTATGAGCTTCTGTTTGATTTTTAAAAATTGGAGACTGTAAATAATATTCGTTTGAAGTACTCTCCTGATAAGTTTGAATTTGAAACACAACAAGGATTCAAAAATTGGTGAATATGAATTAGTTTCTAAGATGTAAGTTGTTAGAAACGTTTGTCAGAAGAGACCAAAAGGCAATTGAAGTGTTAGACTTTATAAGAACGATGGACTATTATATGAAATGCTTATAAAATATTATTAATTATATTAGTACTATTGCATCTTTCGAAACAAACTTCTCAAAGTTAAAGTTGATAAAATTCTATCATCGATCAACAATGTCATAAATGTTGAATATATTAGTCATGGTATGAAAAATAAATTACTAAAACAGATTGATTGTAATAGAATAATTGTTGATATTTTATCAAAGATTCTTGAAGAGTAAATCTAATTGAGACATTTGAAGTTTTAGATTATTATTTTTGTGAATTTGAATATTTTTTTAATAATAATAATTATCATTTATTATTATTTATATTTTAAAAATATTTATAGGTCCCCATATTTAAAATTGGCTTAAGACCCTCAAAATTTGATGGCAGCACAAGGGGATTCCCCCTGTACTCCTATTTGCTACCATTTTTTACATTTTAAGAAGCTTCTTAAGGTGTTCAAAAAATTGCTGCTTGATGGTGCTAGTTGTGCGACGGCGACGATTACGATGACGATGGTAGGGCAAGGTGGGTTTGGAATGATGACATTTTTCCTTCTTTTTTTTTTTTTTTTCATTGCTCCATTTTTAAGTTATTTTTGTCTTTTTTAAAAATTTTAAATATTTTATAATGAGTGGCCCTTTTTTAATTATTATGCTGGTCAAATGGGTTGGTTAACAAAAAAAATAGGTGAAACTTCATTTGGATGAATGAAATTAATTTCTCAAAGGTTGAGGACACAATTGTAAAAATAAAAATATTGAAAAATGAAGACTAGACATGGATTTGTAAATGACGTGAAAGGTTGGAGATGTTTACTATTATTTAACCTAAAATTTAAAGAGTGTCTTGTTTGTTAAAAAAAAATAATAATAATAATAATAATAATAACCCAACAACTATAGAAATGAATCCACTAAGCTAGACATGTCAAAACGAATGGGCCAACCCGAACCGGCTCACCTACAAGCTTAACTGGTGCGAGCCCGATAGTCCTATCAACCCGGCCTATGCTGGTTTTCGGTCCGAATAAAGTCGCATCATAATATAATATGGGAACAATACATAACTCCTATTTTTAAAGTTCACATTTCTTAAATAACAAACTTATTAAAATATTTCAAAAATCAGATGGTAAATAAATTTATTAAATATTAAAATATAATATAATATACATTAATTATTTCTACCAATGACACATCACCTACAACATCCTATCATCCCACTACACCACATTCCATCCAGCCATCAACATCCCGGCGATCGCTCCGACGACTTTTCCAGCAGCCTTCCAACGACTTTAAAAATTTCCAGAAAATTAAAAATTGGAAATCACACCCCAACCCATGAATCCACTTACCACCACCCCACCCTCGCCTCCACCTCCTAAAAAAATTATCGAAAAAATTTCAAGTCACTTTACACTCTGTTCAAGTCACCTCAGTTTTTTGCCAATTTCATTTTCTACATTCTAGAGACCACATTGTCAAAATTGTCGATAATTATGAGACACAAACCAATCATTGATTTAATGTTGGGAGTTGTGTCAGAATAAAAAAAATCCTATTTTCCAGTTTACCCTTCAAATAAAAGGTGATAAGTTATTTAACCAGCACAAAAATAGTAGGGTTATTTTTGGAAATTGGTTTTAAAAAATGAGGGTGTTTTGACCTTTTCAATTTCATCGTTTTCTGCAAAATTTAAAATTTTTGACAAAGCTTTGTGCACTTGTAATTATTTAACAATTAATTTACTGTTTTGAAAATTCTAGCTCATTAAAAATTGGAAAAACGAGGCTCAAATATACGCTTATATAATCAAGCCGCTGAAACGTGTCATCCGTGACCAATTGTGACCAATTGTGTATTCAATGTGACTAATTGTGACCAAATTTGTGTTCAGTATGACTGTCTGCGACCAATTTTGTGTTAATTGTGACCGAATGTGACTTGAATATGATAAAGCCACAATCGATCATAGTTAACACAAAATTGGTCACAACCAATCATAATAGACAGATATTTGGTCGCAAATGGTCACCACAAATGGTCTAGACTCAACTTGCCAAAGCAATTAACATCCTCACCATTCTCAATGAATAGTTTTAAAAATAAAACCGAAAGAAATAAAATAAAATATCATTTCTTACATCTATAATTAATAATTACCTGCGTTCCCTTACAGTTCCAGATTTGATTATTTCTTTGTACCTCTTAGTCTTCCAGTCCTGCATTAAGTACCAAATGCATTTCTCTATAAATTCTGCTGCTTTCTTAAATAGAAAATGGAACTATATGCTTTTTTAATATACCATATACTCATTAATAGACAATTCATTTCCACAAAAAGATACCCATATATATGCATACAAGTTAACAGTACAGCAGCATAATTATTTTCAAGATTGGATATTCTTAGAAAGAATGTTAGATCCCTCATGATATTTGAGAATTTGTATTTCACTTGTACTGGTAATGTCAAAACTCCTACAAATCAAAAATTATGGATTCTCTCAAATGGAGAAATGAAAATATGGACATATAGATAAGTGAGATTAATTCAAATAGCTACTTTATCATGTATAATAAATGGATTCCAATTATTTCTAAACAATTAAAACAAAAACAATTTTCAGTGCATGAGCAATTAAATAAATAAAAATAAGCATGCTGAAAGTAATTTTCTGTGTTATTCATCAATAATAAGGAAATGACAAAAACTCCATTTTGATGACATTCCCAACATAGATTTTTTGATCGACCAAATCAAGCCACAAAGGAACGCACAGAAATCTCACCATAACCTACCACTATATACCAGGAGCAACGTCAACCCACCTGTACACACGACTGGATGTCAATGTTTTTAGATATAAAAAAAATCAGAACAGCAACGTCGATGGCGATGAAGCTTCTCACAATCGTAGTGATTGGAAGGAATAATGCGAAAACTGTAACTAGCATCTACATATATTATTTTCTCAACAATGTTCTCCAATTGAACCTTGATTTCACGCAGCCCTACGATGTTGGTAATTTCACGTTTCACATCATCCAACTGAAAACACACAAAAAAATAAAAATAAAAATTAGATCCAACAAATTAAAACAATATTGAGCAAAAATTAAGAGAAAAGGAAAAGGCAACAATGCCGGTGGCGGCGAAGCTTCTCATCATCGCTGTTGCTGCAAGAAGCTTCTCGCCATCGTTGGTGCCACAAGTAACGGTGACCGCTGCAGCAACACGGCCTGACGAGAAGCATAGTCGAGGTCGGTGCTGCTGGAGATGGGTGAGAGGTGAGGGGGGGTGGGTACGTAAAGAGAGAGAAGGAAGAGTGGTGGAGGAATGAGTGATGAGTTAGGAAGAGAGAAAGAGATTGGAAGGAGAACGGAGATACAAAGACATAAAGTGATGAGTTAGAGATAGAAAGGGGTCGGAGAAATGATAGGGTTGAAATTGAAATTGTTAGATTTAATTAAATATTTATTAATTACATTAATTTTATTTATCATCTGATTTTTTATGAAATAAACATTACACCTGATTTTTTAATATGAAAACTTAAATACCTGATTTTAGGTAATTTTCTCATATAATATAGAAGATCGAATTGGGCCATAAGCCCGCTGCTGTTTGACTTTGATTGATTTTTTCAATAAAAAATGAATTATTTGACTTGTCAAATCTCATTCATAATAATAATAAAATCATTTGATTGACAAATGACAAGTCTACCATTTTAGGCTTGTCAATTCTCATGACATCTAATGCAAAAAATTAGAGTGTGAAGAGAGAAAGTTCTCTCCCTTCTTTAACTATATATATTATTTTTATATGGATCCATTGGTTAACCGTCGAGCATTCGTACAAAAATCGGACCAGTCCAATATTATAGATAGGCAACTCATGAAGCAACCCAATCTGGTTATGGGCCGGTCCATTTGCGGGTGGGCTTAGCTGGACCGAGCAAGCCCACCCATTTTGACATGTCTACACCAAGCAGTAAGCACCATAACTTACTAAATAGTAGGGGCGGGATATATTAATTAATTGGTAAATAAATTTAATGTGGTGTCAAAAAATAAACTAGATGTATTGAAATTGTTGTGTCATCACTATTGAAACGGTACTTAGTATGTTATTTCGTTCAATATACTATCTTTCTTACCACGTAATATAAGCATTAACAGCTAATATTGGTGAGTAAGTTAATGCAAAACGCGTCGTTGGGGTCATGCATTTAGAGTCTTGTCTGAACAAAACTACAATTCTACTTATCCACTTAGACATTTGAAATGTGAATCAAGTCAATTTATTAGTACTCGTTTGACACTTGGATGCCAAAACGAAAAATACAATTTTTGAAGTTTCCATGGTCTAAAAAAAACTCGCGAAAAATAGATATACATCCCATTACCAATGTAGATTTTTCTAACGGTTGAAATTTATAACTGCAAATTAACATTAACGCGGAAAAAATAATCAATTATGTAGGTTCCCATTCACGACCAAAAGATTATAACATAGATTGATATGAACCCGTCAGAACAAATATAAATGGACGACTGTAACTATACTTTCATTGAACCTATTACACAATAGCGCATAAATTGATTTTTTAGCACCAAGATTGATAGATAATATTATTATTTATGTTGACTTCAGTAAAGTATTTGGTCAGCATTTTCGTTTCGTGGTCCACCTGGTATATGTACTTATTGAAAATATATACTTGCATATAAAATGGTCCCACTATGTATATGTATTTTTTTGAAAATAAGTCAACTTTAAATTTAGTGTCATTATGATCATCCAGTTTGATTTTATTTTATTATGACCGTCTAACTTTATATTTAGTATCACCATGACCACTCAATTTAATTTTATTTCATCATGGTCACCAAATTTCATATAACATTTCATCATATCTATTCAACTTTTTTTTCATAATTTTTCCCTAATTTTAAAAGAAGTAAAACGACAACTTTGTATTATATATATAAAAAAATTGTTAAAAAATAAAATAAAATAAATTAAAAACTTATTTTTAAAAAATAAATTAAAATAAAATATTTTTTCTAAAGTTATTTTTTATATGTAATATAAATTTACCATTTTGCCCTTTTAAAATTAGTGAAATGGATTAAGAGAAGTTAGGTGACCATGATGAAATATTATATGAATTGAGTGGTTATAGTGAAATAAAAAAATAGATGGTCATGATCAACATTAATTATAAAGTTTGATGATCTTGATAAAACAAAATAAAATTGAATGATCATGATGATACTAAACCCATGTTTGATACACATTAAAAATCACATTCTAATGCTTCTACGTATTTTCAACCACACATTTTTTAATAAAATAATATTTTCTATCACATTAATAATTTTTCTTTCTTTCTCCAAACATTTTCTATCAATCTACTATTTCAAAATATATTCTTCTAAAATAACATAACGCGGATTGCAAGTGGATTTAACCCATATAATATATATACTTGCATATAAATACACCTGACGTATATGTATATAATACAATCAACAAGTCCTACTACAACTGCAGCACTAGCTTTTTCCACAGAGAGAAAGAGTAACCAGGATACAACAATGGAAACCAAGAAATTTAAGGATAACCTATGTGAATTCGAGACCCAAAACTGTAAAAAGGAAGATGAAGCAGACATCATCACAGAATCTTCACATAAGGTACTTTTCAAAAATATGCTGCATATTTAATTATTTATATGTAAATATGGTTGCCCATATTTTTTGTTTTCTTAAACTTGTAGGCGGTTGTTTGCCTTTTGATTTCTTGCAGAAAAGGACGAGAATGCAATCTGTGACCAAGAAAAACATGGTTTCGGAAAGGCCTACAAGTCTCAAATCTAAGGATAAACAAGTGAGGATTCTTTGTTTTCCTTGCTTTTGATTTATTTTTGTTAGTAGATCCATGCCCACCTTAGATGTTTTGTTATCTGAGATTTATTGAATTGACGGATGAAATTATATGTGGATATCATGTTGTATCAGTGGATTGTTTGAGTTCTGTCACAAAAAAAAAAAAAAAAAATCGTGTTTCCAGGAGTGTTATTCGATTTTCGTAGGATTTAAAGATAATTTGATTTTGTTTTGCACCCAAATTTTTCGTTTGGGGGGTAAATGAAAGTGTGATTTGGCAAAAATATTCTCCTATATCCAATTTTGTGAAATTACTTTTATCACGAACTTAGAATTTTGTTAAATTTTACTGAACTATAGATGCATTTGAGGTGAGCCGCTCTGTGCTTTTTTCAGATTTGCTTTATTTGGAGTTGATTGTAGTTGGATCCGGTGTCGAAAATTGTCAGGCGATATGTTCAAGGGAAATCTTGAATGTTCAAAATGTATTTTTTAGAAATGTGGAATTATGATATCAATATGCTGCAATATCTCGTTGTATCGTGACTGTTTGTTTGATAAATTGTTGAACATTTGGCGAGAAAATTGTTTGAAGAAACTGTTCAATATCTGAAACCCAAATTTATTCCAAAAACCTAAGAGTATGTTATAAAGTTTGGCCTAACATTTATTCTATCTATTTTTTATGAAATTGACCATCCCTATGATCATTGTTTCTTAGGGAAATAGGATTTTTTTTTGGAGTTAATTGTTCATAATCTTGTGGTGTCATTTTAGGAGGTGGTTGTAAAAAAATTATCAGTGATGTAAAGAATCCTCTGTTGTGTGTATAGCTTCATGGCAATATGCTTCGAGTAGTTATTTTGAACCAAAAGATCCAACAAGATATCTTACGTGACTTACGCGACTAAAAATGGGATGATGCCACAAGTTTCAGTTTTAGTCCTATATTCTTTTTATTTTGTATGCACTCCTCATCTACAGACGGTAAACTCTCTATTTATTCATTAGTTGGAGGTCAGTGATACTCCTAAGTTTGTACTCTTTTATTTTACGCTATTAATAAAATAAGCCACCGTGTGGTTTTAACCAATGTATATAGTTTCAGAACTTCTTTTAGATATTTGGTTGCTATTGTTAGTCGTACATAAATTAATTCTGTTATTTGTATTAATTATGAAGCATTCGAAAGATTGTTGTAAGGTTCATGTGATCGGCAAAATGAATAATACCGATCCTAATAAGAAGGTGAATGGAAATCTATTGTATCAGAGGTGTACAATTCAAATAGGCCACTTGATTCTATTGAAGTAACTGATAATTATAAGGTTTTATTTATGGATTACTCCACGTGAGAGTAGGGAAAAGCAAAGGGATTGTTGAGGAGCTTGTGTCCGTAGGCTACAAAATGAACTATCTTGTTCTAGTACATTTAATATAAGAAGTTTCTTGAATATAAGGTTTTACTTTTTGTTTATTCACCTTACACATTCACAGGCAGATGATTATATTATATCTTTTGCTTATATGTTATTTGAATTTCTTGAAGCAAATTTCATATATTGCTACATCTTGTGATGGTTCATATACGATCAACATTTATATTTTAATTTGTCTATAAACAGCCTCTTCAATATGTATTGGATGCATGAAAATGCCTCCTATAAATTAGAAGATATTGTCTAATAATGATTGAATTAATCTGTTCTGAGCAGGTGTCTTCTCGTAATTCCAAGAAATCTGGAAGGTTGGCTATTTTTTGAATGGCTTTCAGACTTAAGTTCTTTTCCCACTTCTAGGTAAAAATTATGTAAACTTTTCACTTATTTACTGATTGTATGATCTCCTTCAGAAGTAAAGGAAAGAGGACCAGGTTTAGTGATATCTATGATAATACCGAAGCTAGATTTTCTGTTATGGAGCGAGCCGAAAGGGTTGTGGCAAGATTAGCAAGTGAGGTCCCTAGCTTTGGGAAGTGTATGCTTCCATCAAATGTTGCTCATGGATTTTGGCTGGTAAGCCGGAGATTTCGAGCATGTTTTGCTAAGCAAGTCTTAACACAAATAATTTTTTATTGATTGTGGAATTGTGTTACTTATTTGTATAGGAAGTTAAAAGTTAAGTAACTTTTTCCAGTTAAAAGTAAGGGAAAAATAAATTACTTTAACATTTTTGGGAAAAAAATTACTTATCTTTCACTCACTCTTAACCCTTGCTTCTGTATTTAACATGTGTGATGGTAAGCTGAATTTATTTCTTTGTTTGAACAATCTCATGACAGCATCTTCCCAAGAGCTTTTGCAGCCAGCATTTACCAAATCATGATGCTACTGTTGTTTTGGTGGATGAATGGGAAAATGAATATGAAACATCCTATCTTCTGTATAGACATGGTCTGAGTGCCGGCTGGAGAGGGTTTTCTGTATCTCACCGACTACTTAAAGGAGATATATTGATTTTCGAATTGATTGAACCTTGCAAGTTAAAGGTAATTATTTCATCTTTCAGAGTGTTCATTGCTGACCTAGACCTGAAGCCCATAATTCTGGCATTTTGTTTCACTCTATGACTTAAATGAGAAGAAATTGACACATTGTTGAAAACCTACTCAAGATTGACGTCTTGAACAAAATTTGTGAACAGCTGAGATTAAGGAAGAAGATGCTGGTTAGATAATCACAAAGGTTGTAAAAAGTCTCATCTGGCCTATAGTTATGAAATAATTAATTTGTAAGATGGCATATAAAATCATAGTCATTTTTCTAATCAAGCAAGCTATCAAATTGATTATATATTCAAATGAAAATAGGTTTTCTTGGAAACTTGGGAATGAAAATAGAAAGGGATTATCTGGATTTTTTCGAAAATAAAAGCTCTGAACTTGTTGATCATACTAAGTTTATTGCGAGGAACCTCAATATATAAGCGTGACAAGTATTTCCATTCAGTGGGAATTATAAAGCTTCCTGTTGTGAGGAAATTTTTTTTTCACAATTACGAATATCCCATGGCACACTTACATTCCTTATTGTTATCCTGAAGCCATATGTCTAGATGCATAATTTTGTGAATGTACAAGTGTTCACTATATATATGATTTCACATTAAAAATTATGCTCATATGAAGACTGTCTTATTATTTCTAAGCTACATCTTTTGTAGGTACAAATAGTGAGAGTTAATGAGACAGATGTTGTAGAAGCTGCACTTTGCCTCTTGAATTTGAATGCTTTCCGAAATGGCGTTAATTGGGGTAGGTCGTTTTCTGTTGTTGCTTCTGTTTTGTTCATTAAAAAGGGTCCAAAAAACATTATTATCTTCTATTTGTAATCTTTTGGCATCTTACATTTGGAAGATCTCGTGAAGAAAGACAATAAGAAGCGTAAAAAAGTTAAATGCGTGGAGCCTTTTCTGCCTGATATTTCTACACCTCTAGAGAGCAGTCAGAGTAAAGGCAAAAATGCAGTAAACTCTAGCCTTGATCAATTCGAAAGTAATAGTGATGATTTTCGCTCCAAAGTTCTTCATGGTATCAATTTTTTGGATTTTTGTTGAATTTATAATTTGAGACCCTTTGGAACTTTAGTTGATCCCGGTAATGGTATGATTATAGGTTCGGAAGTCACCAACCGCCTCTGCTACTCGGAAACACCATTGCTGCATGACCATCCCCACAAGGGTGTCACTTGTAGCTAGGCTCCTTTAAGATTTTTTGGCTTTTGGCACTTCCTTGGGCTCGGCACCTTTGTCTGCTAGTTTTCTCTTGCCCCGAAAAGACAAATTCATTGGAAAAAATTTAGAAAGCTTTCGAGTTTGATATTACAACTCGTGGAAGGTAATGCATATATAAATGGAAGCATTTGGAGTATAGCAGCTGACATACAAACGTCAATATACTGATACGTAAACGGGCATGTTCTTGTGCATTTACTGGTAAATCTTTGTATGTTACCGATGTAAAATGAGAATTTTTACATGAATCTCATAGTCAACCGCAAAACAGAAATATGAATTACTCGAGATCTCTTTGAGGATTTATATTGCCCGTACAAATTTTGCAATAGCAACTATATGAAAAATCAAATTCGGTGTTGAAAGGATGTCATGACTCATGGTGCTGTCATATATTCTTGTGAATGTGAAATTAGCCCATTTTTTCTTATTCCGCTGGGGCCAAATCTAGGCCGATGCCGAGCTTAAGTGCAATGGAAGTCGACAACTTAGGTTATGGGCATTCTTGAACATCTATCCTGGTAAAGTGTTGAAACCAGCCTAAGTTAGGACAGCCTTGTTATAATAAAGCTTTAGAAATATCAAAACAAATAACTTATATATTTTGTAATGTGGTGTGAACTTAACTTTGTTTCAAAATTATACATAAAATCGCGAATTTGTTTTTCATCGATACATAAATTAACTTTAGGAGTCAAAACTAGCGGAATTATGTGGTATACGGTGTGCTTGTGTGGTTATGGCATGACGGGTAGTTAGCTAGTTGGTTATGCAAACATTACATGAACTTTATTCGTTGTTTCATATTCATATATAAATTCAACATTGTTTCAAAATAATACATGAATTTACGTACATTAATATATTATTATTGTTGTGAAAGTTATATTGTTCTTAGGGATGGTAAAATGGCTCGACGCTCCGGCTCAGCTCGAAAAAAGCTCGAACCGGGCCGGCTTGTGGCTCGTTGGGGCCGAGCCTCATTTTGCGACGTCGGCTCGAGCCTAAGCTAGCCCGTGGCTCGTCACCGGCCAATGAGTCGAGTATAAAAAAAAATTTTAAAAGTGAAAAAAAATAAATATAGATGCCTGCAAATGCAAGCTGCTAAAATCAGCTGACAGCTGCCTGGTTGCAGGCAGCTCTTTTTTAATTTTTATTTTTTTAAGTTTATTTTTTTAAATTTTAGCTGTATTTTTTTGTATACTTTAATATTAAGTTATCATTTATAATACGTATAAATTATACAAATTTTAAATTCATTAAAAAAATTAGATTTATAACGAATTTAAAAAAAAAATCGAGTCAGCTCGACTCGGGTTAAAAAAAGTTCGAACCATGGACCCTCATAATTGTTCCTCACAAGTATAAATTCTTAGGTACACAAGTATAAATTCTTAGGTACTAGAATGTTATGCAGACTGTCCAAATTTGATAAGTCAGAAGAAAAACTCAAATAATTGCTCCAAAAATCAACCTCTCTCAGAGAAGCGGACACGATGAGAATATTTCAAACCTAATAAGAAGCTTCATCTAAGGGTGTCCAAAATATCCGAATCAAATCGGATCGAACTGAACCAAGCAGTTCTTCATAAGTTAAAGACCCGAACGGGTACCCGAATCGAGAACCGAAAGGTTTGGGTTGGGTCTCGGGTCTAGACCAAGAACCGAAGAACCGAATGAGACCCGAAACTAAATAATTTTTTTATATTTTTTTATTGAATTAATTAAATTATTTTATTTTTTCTAAATAAATTAACAAATTAAATAAATAAATAAAATCATTTCATAATTTTAAGTGGCAAAAAAAAAAAGAAAAAAAGAAATCAACTCCATTGGGCCGAAAATATTTTATGGCCCAAACAAAAAAATCACAGCCCAAAAGTCCAATACAAACCCTCAAAGTCATAACATTCAATTACCAATTTACCAATTCCAATTTAGCCCAATACATATAAACCCTCAATTTATCCTCGTCAATTCATCAATTCACGTCGCTGCTCCTCATCTCGCGTCCGCCGTCAGCTGCTCCGCCTCACCCCTCCGCCTCTCGGTATTCTCTAGTTCTCTTGATTACTAAACTTCCAAAGGAATTAACAATTGAAAGTCCCCACACATCCGTAAGAATCAACTTCAATTTTATAGATTTTGGTTTCCTTTCAATTTTAGAGAAACTATCATTTTTTTGCTTTTCGAACATACAACATTCACACAAACTAACCCAACAAATATCAGTCCCGATAGCTTCTCTTTAGACTGAAGCACTTTCATTCCCTTTTCACTCAGTAGCAGTTGATGATTAAATCAAATAGTTGGTAAGTATTAATGAACACTTTTTGGTATTTGTATGCATTGAATTAATGTTATTCGACAGCTAGTTATTTTTATATTTTTGAATTTGGCTACGTTAATTTGTAAAAGTTACAAATGAAATGTCATTAGTTATATTTATGTAGTATTGCTGTAAATGTTAAAAAATTTAATTAGGTACGGAACCGAACCCGAACGGTTCCATAATTATATTTGGACTCGACGGGTCCATTTATTAAATACCCAAAAATTCCGGAACCGAGTAGAACCGAACCGAACCGAACCACGGACACCCCTAGCTTCATCTATGGAAAATTCTAGCTGGTGGAATTTGCCACTTGATTGCACCTATAGCTGCATCATAATAGAAGATTGCAAGTGTTTCACCAGAGAATACCATATGCAGCTATCATTATTGCATGTGTTCAACTTCACAATATGGCAACAAAGTACACATAGCCTATGTTTGTCTCTCATTCTTCAAAAGAAAAAAAAAACTCTACATACTCATTTTTAACCACATTCATGTTGAAATTGTTGTTCAAATCAATAAAATGAGACATAAAATGAAAAATAGGAATATGGGCAAACTCGTGGCCCATGCGGCCGCATGGACCCATGTCGTGACTAAAGGTCTCGGTACAATTTTAACAACATTCTATTGAAATTGAGATACGTACATAGAGTATCATATATTGAAATCTGTTTCGCGCGAAAATTCGGGTCTCGCTAACAATTAAAAAGACTAAGACGATTGTGTAAGGAACAAAACCTCTTGAGACAAAGTCCGAACGAGAGGCGTTTTATTTATAAAGGTTACAGTTTACACGAAACGAAATACCTCCAAGGGGTACAAGCACACAATACAATTGAAAGTTTAAAGACAAGAAGTTAAAGGAAATGAAAATTACATATTCTCTATTCGAGAGTGATTTGATCGGGGCCTTGCTTCTATGTCTTCTCTTCTATTTTATACTCCTTTGAAGGTTTTTGTTGTGGAACCTTTTGACAACCGCTCATCGCCTTGTGACTACCCACTTTTTCCATAATGGCTGACTTATTAATAAACTGTTGTATTTAACTGCTACCATTATTTTCATTATTTATCCGCTTACCTTTGAGATCATTGGATCATGGAATATGATAGGATTACCTATTAACTGTGGCAATAACTATCGCCTTAAATAGCAACTAGGCATTACCTTTGCTCAACTCCTGGGCGTCTCGTGGGCTTGGGCGATGATGAGGCCATATGCATTCTTTGCATTCTCCCGCAATACTTGAAATTCCAAAAAGGTAGAGAATCCCAATCATTGCTTTGCTTGGCGGTGACCTTCTACATCCCAAAGAAGTACAATATCTCACTACTCCGCGAAATACACTATTTCACCATACCATTATACCCACGTTCTGCGTTGCCGTGTTTCTATACAACTCTCGAATCATCTTCTTGCTTCTTTGTTTTGAACACTTGCGCTTTCAAACCCTCGAGCATATTAAAGTTTATAGCAAATGGTGACCTCAGACAACTCCCTCAGTTTTGAAGATTTTCAGTAGCTACTGGCAAGGCCATATATAAACTCCGCGCTTTCATTAGCTAATGCTAACCTTAATGAGTTCTATTTGGGCCCGTCATTTAATGATGCTAATTTGGTGGGGTGGGGCAAGCTCCGGTAGGCCAGTTGTTCCCTTGCACTCAAGACTCTCCTTTTCGGAATCCTTTCCATTGAGCCCAATCCGTGAACAAGGTATTCATACTTGACCTAAAACTGATTCTACCTTTCGTTTTTGGCATTCACATATAGTAAATCATGGTCCTACCAGGGTGATTTTTTACCGTGCTCGTATTTCAGACTTATTAGAAATTGCTCTATGTCCCCTAATCTATGACCCTGTACTTTTCCCCATTGCTCTAAGTTTTTCGTCTTCGAAATACCATACTTTTATATTCCTTCTTGGCCCAATGTCCATCACTCTACGGGATGTTGGAGCCTTAGTCAACCTTCTGCCTCTGGGTGACACCATTTCTCCCAATATTTTGGTTACTGCTGCTGCCCCAAAATTTGAAAAGAAACTTACTGATTCTTATTCGGGCATGCAAAAACTCTATAATAAGACTGGTGCTGAACCTACCCATGTTGAACGTGTTGCCTTTCTCTAAGTTTGGCTCTGTAAATATGTTCTTTGTGTGCCCAGCATGAAACTTCTATGGCCTATTTGCCCATAGAGCATGAACTAGCACAAGGTAGGTCTCTAAATCTTTGCTCATTATTCCTAGCTGTCTTTTACAGATACATAACTTCCCTTCAATTCCAGTTGAGGAATGGTGCATCTCTTACTGGTAGCGGGCCTCTTTAGCTCGCTCAATTGTGGTTGAGGATGTATTTCCCACAACTTGGTGCTCCACCATCTCCGCCCAGATTAGTTAGTTGTTATGGGTTATTCATTAATCCTGTGAAAATGTCTAATAGGGACATCTTCACATTCTTTTACACTTTGAATTCAGCTCCTTCCTTTTTTTCCTTTCTATGCACATCAAATTCCAAGTTATGTACAACCCACTGCCACCATGAATGAAGTGAGCACCTCTTTGCCCACTTGGGCTCAATACTTGGTTGGGAAAGAACTGTTCCACGACATTCTAACTAGAACGAACGCTAAGGTAGGGGTTGAGTTGTATGCTTCCCATTTCGTGGCCCACCAACTTGATTTTGGCCAAACATGGTCTGTTCCTCCCTATTTTTCAAAAAACTTGACAGAGCATTTTCATACCATTACTAAAGTAGAGGCACAGGCCATTGATGCTCGTAATCTCATTTTGACAAACAGTTTCTCTTTGGCCCCTTTCAATCCAACTTTTGTCGTCCACCCCCCTTTTAAACAATTCTGGCCATTAGTGAAGCGCATGTTATTCGTGACTGAAACTAACCGTGCTTTCCACTTATTGGAGAGTCTATGAGCTTCTTCAGTTTCTCCTATTCCTGCCATTCCCATAGCCACCAAGAATCATGTTTCTCCTTCAAAGTCCCATCCGGCTCGCGTTAAACACTCTGCGATGAATCTCATCCCATCTGGTTCTTCGTCCACCCAAACTGGGACGACCAAGGATGTTTCCAGCCGCAAACGGCCGGCTTCAGCTTTACCAAGCTCGTCTGATGATGATGCTAATGATGATGATGATATCCCTCTCGTCATCAGAAGGAAGGTATCTGAATTCATTTTCCTTATGCAGAGTTTACTTGTTCATGAAAAAACCCTTATGTGTTGATACTTTACCTAGATTTTTTAGAAAAGCTCAACTTCCCCTTTAAAGGCTCTGCCTTCATCGCCTCTGTTCCACCAACATCCATTGAAGTTTCTTCGTCCAAATTATCTGAGGAAAGGGCCCTACCTGCAGGTCAAGAGTTTTTTATCACACATTCAATTAAAGAGCTTTCATCTTCCCAAGGCGCTGACCTCCCAAGCATTGAACTTGAAGGTACTGCATATTTTATGGTCTCTTTCCCCGTTTGCATTATTGGCTTTCAACGCCTTGTCGTTGGCCTTTTGTAGAGATTCCCGTAAGTCAGCCCATTGTGGAAGAGCCTGCTAGCTCTGATAAAGGGGAGTCCTCCCAAGTGGTTGCATCAACCGGTGATGTACCCCAATTTTCCAAAGCTGCTGACGGTATCTTCTGTTATCTTTGCCTCACTAATTGTAATGAAAATACTGACCTGTTTTCATTTTCCTTTGTAGGTTACTGACGCCATTTTACGCTCCATTCAAGATTTGTTCATTTTTGGAAACAAGTAAAAACAAGCACTACTTCTCGTTCATTCGCAACCGTCATCCTTTTACTTCATATGCTGCATTTTCGGAAGAAAATATGAATGCTCTCAAGCAGTCAGTGCTTGAGTATGTTTTCTTCATGGACATGAACTTCAACAGGGCTAGTACTTCTAGCCAAAAAGAAAAGTTTGAGCACTTAAGTGCGAAAAATGGCTCAGGCACTTGAGCTCCCTTCGCTCAAAATCTCATCTGATTTTAAGCTGACTTTGAAAATCATCCATTCAGAGATCACTTCTTTGCTGGCCCGAAATGTCGAGTTAAAAATCAAGAAGACTCAATACATTCGTACTATAAATGAAAATACGTCCTTGCTTTAGGAGATTGAGAAGGCCATGGAAAATCTAAACGAAATCTCTTTTAAGGTTATGGTTGAAAACTCTTTAATGGTAAGTCTAGTTGTAGAGATGAAGGAACTTCAAGCCAAGATGGATGGCTGCAAGGCCAGGCTAGCTGCTAAACAGCGCACTACTTCCTATGAAGTTGAGCGAAGTAAATCTTTAGTTGAGCGTTATTCAAAGCTGGAAGTTGATGAGGACCTTATGATCGTGCTATCTACTGTCTCCACTGAACAGGACGAGGAATGGGGAAGGCTTAGAAAATGAGTTCACTATCTTTGGGACGAGTTGTAATTAAGACATTGATATTTTGGCCAATCTTTGTAGGACGCTTTCGTCTTACGCTTTGTTCTTGTAATTTTATAATAGCAGCCACAGTTGGCTAAAAAAATGTATTGGCAGCCAATTTTATCAATGAAGTAATCATTTTATTTATTTGGGTTATGTCTTTTGCATGAATTTTGAAACAGCATACTTGACGTCTCATTTAATCGCCAATGAATCTCCAAAACTTAATTACTAGCCTTGTGCCATATTCATACTCATACTCATTTTCCCTTGTTGACTCTTTAGATGGAACAAAACTCTTGATATTCCTTATTGGTGTTCCACCGTCTCTTCAAGATCTGGACCTTCAATTTCGGTTACTACACATGTATCTGGCCATTCGTATTCTGCCTCTTCGCCTTCAAACCTCTATAAAGATGTGTACTAGTTACATGCTTGTTGTCTTCATTCTCATTTCCCTCACAACCCATCCGTTGCCATTACTTGGAATTCCAATGATCAATTTTCCATATCCAACAGGACAATTATTTCCTTTTTCAATCAGAAATGAATCCTTCTTTCCCCAACTTCGCCACATATCTTGATATCTTCTTTGGTATGGGAGGTATAGGAAATATTTTCTGGTCAATGAAGGTCATCCCAGCGTCCTTTCCATTTATGATCTCCAGTGGGAGATCTTGATGTGAAACCAATTGCTTGCTGAGAGTGCTTCTCAGCCTCTCTGCCTATCATTGCAGTGATGTATTTAGGAAGGCGATGATGGACGTTTCACCCTTTTTATGTAGTAGTCGATAGGAGAAAGAGTAGTTGATATGAGAAATACAGTAGTCTGCTTCCAATTGCGGCTTATATACCTTTTGTATTCCTTGATTTGTAATGAGTACTTGATAATGAAAGATTGCTCTTATCTTATTTAAACGTGATCGTCCAATTTATTTTATTTGTTCTAATAACATGGTGTGCACCTAGCATCTTGGTTTTACTTTATAAGAATTTCTTATATCTGTTCACTTTCCCATATGGAAGGAACATATTTCTTCAAGTACTTACAATTGATAAATCTTATATGTTTCGTGTCATCTAAATCTTCCAAATGGTAAGCCCCATTGGGCAATATGCTTTTTATTCTATATGGTCCTTCCCAATTGGGTGCCCATTTGTCATACTTTGGATTTTTGCTATCCAAAGGGAGTATTATTTTCCAAACTAAATCACTCAGGCTAAAAGACTTGGCTACAACGTTTTTGTTATAGAGCTTAGCCATTTTTCGTTTTTAAACCTGCAATCTGTCCAGGTCGTCCAATTTAAACTCATTTAATACTAACAGATTTTAGGCTAATGATTCTGCATATTCGCCATCACTTAAATTATTTTAAAAGCCTACTCTAATCGACCACACATTGATTTCCATAGGCAACACCGCTTTTTGTCCATAAGTAAGTTGAAAAGACGTTACTTTGGTACTTGAACGTGGTGACGTCTTGTAAGTCCATAAAGCTTTGTTTAAGCATTCATGCCAATTTCTGGCATTTTTATTTATCATTTTCCTTATTATACTTTTTAGGATCTTATTAGAAAATTATGTCTGTCCATTAGACTGGGCGTAATAAGGTGTGGAGTTTGCAAACTTGACTCCAAATTCGCTCAAAAATTCCTTCACTTGATCTTCATTTAAAGATATTTTGTGATCCATCATTAGAGTTTGGGGTATACCAAATCTATAAATAATGTGGTCATGAATGAAATCTATAATATTCTTCTGAGAAATCTCCTTTAGAGGTATTGCTTCTACCCATTTAGTGAAGAAATTCATCGCAACTATTATGAACGTACGCTTCTTGGACGATGGGGGATAAATATTCCCTATCAAATTTATCGTCCTACCTTTAAACGGCCAATGTTTGATAATAGGTACCATTTCTCTTGCTAGCACCCTTTGTACGAACCATGCCTTTGGCATGCCAAACGACTTTTTGCGTACTATATGTATGATTCTCCCATTTTTGGCCAAAAGTATCTACTCCTAATGATTAACCATCTCATTCTTTGGCCAGCCTGATGGGCTCCACATATCCTTTCGTGTACTTCAACCATAATTGTCTTCGCATCTTGCAAGCTCACACATTTCAATAAAACATCATCTAATCGTTTTTTGAATAGCTCATCGTCTATTAGTATGTAATTTAATGAGCGTAGCTTCATCCTCCTACCACCCTTCAAGTCGGGCTCTTTCAGGAACCCTTTTATTTCTATTCTCCAATCTATTGCATCTCCATCTTGTATGCAATGAATATTAACTTTTCTTGCCCTCCGCTGTACCACAGGCAATATTACTCTATACTTACAAGTAGATTCCAAATTTAACACATTTGAATAACCCGAAGCCACTTGGGCTAATTCATTTGCTACATCGTATACATCCTGTTAACATATCAAAACTCCACTTGATCGAAGTCTTCCAACAATTCTTGGATGATTTCATACTGGCTTACGACAAAATTACTTTGGCATTTAAAATCACCAATCAATTGGTAAATTACTAATTGGGAATCGCCCCTAACGATTACATTTTTTACTCACAATTCTATTAATAGCTCCAAACCTACAATCAATGATTCATATTCGACTTGATTATTGGTACACATCCTATCCAAAGTGAAAGCAAACTTGTAACAAACCCCTAAGGGATTTATTAAAACTATTCATACCACTACGCCTCCAGAAGTTTTTGATCCATCAAAATATAAAACCCAATGTTTTAATTCAAACGAATCAACTTCGAATTCGGCATGTCAAGGCATTGATGATCGGCCAAGAAGTTAGCCAATGCTTGATTTTTAACTGCCTTTTGAGGTATATATTGTATTTCAAACTCTAATAATGTCAAAGTCCAAAGACCTATCATTTGGTGTAGAATATGGTGAGAAAACATATATTTAACTAAATTAACGTTAGAAACCAAGTAAACAGTTACATGCCGTAAATAAGCCCTTAGTTTTGTACATGTGAAATATAAAGTAAGATATAACTTTTCAATAACAGAATAATTACATTCACATTTTGTTAACCATCTACTTAAATAGTAAATCACATTTAAAGTTGGTCTTCTTGCGCGACCATTCCAGCTATCGATTCTTGTTCAGCCGATACGTATATTTCATTGGCCGTCCTTGGAGGTGATACCAATACTGGCAGACTTGACAAATATGTCTTCAGGCTATCAAAAGCCTTTTGATGTTCTCCTTCCAGATGAACTCGTCCTGATTTTTCAGCTTTAAAAGAGGCGAAAAAGTTTTCGTTCGCCCTGCACAATTAGAGATAAAACGCCTCAAAAAGTTTATTTGATCTAGAAATCTTTGCAATTCTTTCTTATTATTAGGCGGCTTGGCTTCTAAAATGGCCTTAACTTTATTTTTTTTTCAAGTTCAATTCATCTTTTGTGCACTAAGAAACCAAGGAAATTCCTTGCATTAACACCGAATGTACATTTCAAAGGGTTCAATTTGAGTTTATACTGTCTCCTTCGCTCAAATGAGCGTTTTAACTGTTCAAAATGGTCTTTCTCCATAATGATTTGACCACTATATCATCCACATATACTTCAATGAATTGGCCTATCATGTCATGAAAAATTAAGTTCATTGCCCTTTGATAAGTGGCATACACATTTTTTAGGTCGAAAGACATAACTACCCATTCAAAGTATCCTAAGGTCCCATGACGCCTAAAGGCGGTTTTATGTATATCTTCTTCAGCTATGTAAATTTGGTTATATCCTGAATACCCGTCCATAAAAGAATACATTACGTGTCCGGCAGTCGAATCTACTAAGGAGTCTACCGTGGGCATTGGATATTCATCTTTGGGCGTGGCTAAATTTAAATTCCTGAAATCTATACACACCATAATACTACCATTCTTCTTTAATACCGGCACAACATTAGACAGCCACTCAACATATCTGGTTGTTCTTATAAAATCAGCTTTCAATAATCGCTCTATCTCTTTCTTTACCTCAGGCAATACATTAGGGGCAAAACGCCTAGGAGGTTGTTTATGAGGTTTAAATTTGGCTTAGTTGGTAACCTATGTTCTACCAAATATTTATCTAAACCAGACATATGTTCATATTCACAAGTAAAACAATCCTTATATTCTTTTAACAAATCAATTAACTTATTACTTACCTCTTGACTAAGCATCTGGCTGACAAATGTTGGGCGATCTTCACCTTCGTTGCCAATGTTCATCTTTATCAAATGGTCTTTTGCT
The DNA here is from genome assembly GCA_019097785.1 of Fraxinus excelsior. Classification (NCBI taxonomy): domain Eukaryota; kingdom Viridiplantae; phylum Streptophyta; class Magnoliopsida; order Lamiales; family Oleaceae; genus Fraxinus; species Fraxinus excelsior. The sequence continues at coordinate 14,484,971 of CM032642.1, forward strand.
TGAGCATGCCTAGGCTTTGTGATCCTCATTATTTCATCATCAGTGTTTCTTGCAAGTATTTTCTCTTCTAAGCAATCCATATTATTGACTTCTCGACCAATGTCCTACTCTAATTCGAACACAGCTATATTGTTTCTCAACGTCCTAAGTGTCGTTTCCTTCTTTGTCTTTTCTTTACATTCCTTATTGAAAGCCATCAGTCTGGCTTTGAAGTCCTGAATATTGGCCATGTTTTTTTGTCGCTTACAACTCATTCGATTTCCCTGATCATCTTTTTGCCAATTACTGGCTCTTCAAGGGCCACTATGTTTGGCCTCATTTGGTTGAACATCTCAATAAGTGCATCTACTGAAAATGGCTCTTTATTCTGTGTGACAATTTGAGTCTCTTCCCTATCTTGCACTACCCTGACAAGTCCATAATTTCCTTCGTACATGAACATTTTCACTGAGTTTGCTTCTACAACAAAGGGTCTATGATCTGCTTGCACCACTTCAGCTTCGCCTTTGTCATTCCAGAAAACCAAGCATTGGTGAAGCGATGAGGGTATGCACCGACTCCCGTGAATCCAATCTATTTCTAGTAACACATTGTAACTAGTAAGACCATCTATCACAAAGAAGATTGTGATCCTAGTGTTTGTTCCTACCGTTATGTCCAGCGGCATCACTCCTTTAGCTGAAGTGGCTCCCCCATTAAAACTCGTAAGGATAAGCTCTGTGGGAATCATATCGTTCTCTGTCTTTGCAAACTTTCTCATCATTTTGGATGGGATGATGTTTATGGCTGCTCCATTGTCGATGAGTACTTTTGCCACAGGTATGCCATTAACTAAGGCCTTCATGTACAATGGTCTCAGATGTTTGGTTAATTTCATAGTTGATCTCTTGAAAATGACCTTTTCAGCTACGTCAATTTCCACCTCCTGTTTTTCTTCAGTTGGGTTATTTCCCTGTGACAATGATATTTCACCTTGGGTCTCTACTTCTTGAACCTCTTCCTTACTTTCGCTCATTGTTTCTTCTTCAATTACCCAACCTATAGGTGGAGGCAATGCCTTTTCTTCAATTGTCCATTATGTAGGATGAGGCAATATTCTTGGAGGTGACCAATATTTCTTAGCGTGAGGCACTCTCACCTTCCTCTTAGGCATCCCATACAATACATAGAAGTTAAAGGCGCACTCAGATGGTTCACCCAACAAATCTACTTTGCGGACACCTTCCTGATATAGCTGCTTCAATAAAGTGTTGCACGACACTCCACTTCGTTTCCTCTCTTCTTCTAAGTTGATTTCCTCTTCGATGTTAGTCATGCCATCATCCTCTTTTCCACCATATGCTTCCTGAGATATTTAGCCTTCCTCACATTCCAGTACACAGGCTTCTCCCTCATTATCTTCCTTTTCTACCTCTTCGTCTTCTTTACTTCTGAATTCGTTGGCTAGAAAGTAATTATTAGCCATAATGGGAGGTAACGTGCCAAATTGAATAGTAAGGAATGGCTCTGTGTCTCCTCCATCTTCATCCTTCTTTCCACGCTCAAATTTTGATATCCTAAAAGAACTCTCTGGCAATTTCTCCATCGACTCACCCATACTAGCTTCTTTGTCATCCTTAAGGACGTTTTGGTTAGCCATCTCAAGTAATTTAGGCACCTTAGAACATGATGATCCCTGCTGTTGTTTCATCATTCGTCCATAATTCCATTGGAAATGCCTTTGTTGGGTTCTGGTCATTTCATTGAAGGGTACAACTCTTCCTGCATTATACTGGAACGAATGCCATACATTCGGCTGGTGAGGTTACGACCTAAATGTTCTTCCATAGTTCATCGATTTGGTTTGTCTTTCAAAAGGCGGTTTTCCATAAAATGGCATACTTTGTCCTCCACCGGGTTGGAAACTCGGCATACTATTAGGACGATAGTGATTTCACCACATTCCAATTTTTTCATTCACTTTTCCTTTACATCTATCACGCAAGATACCTTTCGTCTTTTCTAGGTTCATTTTCCTTGATACGCTCAAAAACACTAGGATGTGACTCAAGATCCTCTTCTCCATCATCTATGACCAACTTGAATTTTGACAACTTATTCTTGAAACCAAATGTCACCATATTCACCCCAAGTGGCTGTGAAAAAAGATTTTCATCCACCGCCATTTTCTTCTTAGCTTCAAACGTGATTCACCCTAACTCGATGGCATCCGCAACACATTACGAAAAACCAGACAATTATTAGTCATATGTGACCATGCATTGTGTCATTTACAATATTTTTTTACCCATAATTTGTTCAGAGTCTGGCAACTTATGTTTATCACTCAACTTTATCTTCTTATCCGTATACAGTTTGTCAAATATAAGGTTAGCTTTGGTCACATCAAATGAGAATACCCTAGCCTTTTTATTTTCATTTTTTATAGGCTCATTCTTGTATGTCACTCTAAATTTGGTCATTATAGGACAAGCGTATGCATCTCCTTTAACTAATTCGGCCAGACATATTTCAGTCTGATCATAATATTTGTCATTAACATCATGAACGTCAAAATTCGGGTCTCTATAATAAGTCCCTTTGCTAGAGTTTTTCATTTGCTCATCTTCTCTTATTAGACGTTCATATCTAACCATGTTAATACTCAATTGGAAAAGGTCAGGAAACTCTCCGTCCTGAAATTTCTTTTTTAAATCAAAGTTCAAACAACTTTGAGCGATTTTAACAAATTGTTTTTCGGGCAGAGGCACAAAACATTTGCTCCTAGCTATCTTAAACCTCTGAAGAAAACTTTCTGCCCATTCGTTTGACAATTGACGTAATTTCGCCAAGTTGGCCAAAGTAACTTTAGATTCAGTTTTGTAAATTTGGGCATAGAACAGTTGTTCAGTTGTTGCCATGTTCGGACTGAATTCGCTGGTCAATTAATAAACCATGAAAATGCTACTCCTGTTAACGAACTAGGGAACAGCCTTATTTTGTGATAATCAGTCACTTCACCACATTGCAGTGTGAATCACCATATATGTTCCAAGGTTAAAACTTCTCCCAGACCAGTAAATAATGAAAACTCTGGTACTTTGTACCCTCTAGGCCAGGGATATGCTTGATCTACCCAATCAGAATATGGTTTTGTGTAAGTTGGCCTAATAAAAGGACGCATTCCAAAAGCCATTTGATCATGTACTATCTTCGTAATTTGATTCCTCGACACAACGTTGGGATCATATGGCATTCTTATAGGTTGATTCGTTTCCTCTCTTCTTACCCGGAGCCTGAGTACTCTCGCCATCATTGATTCGTGGGGCATTCTGTCCATTAGTTTGGACATTGTCTCTTACATTTGGGTTATCCCTAGGTTTGATGCTCCATTACCACTATTGAAGTTTGCTATTCCGTTACCCCTGGTTTGAAGTAGACGATCCAAATGGTGGTTCTATTCCTTGATTCGGATTTAGAACTGGGGAATTATGTCCCACAATCATCATAAATTGAAAGTGATTCCCTACACTTGGCATAACTGGTTGACTAATTTGGTCCACTAACTTATTCATGATTTCATTTAGAGTGTTTAGTTGTTTGGCCATGTTGTCATAATGTATATTCCCAGTTTGAATAAATCTTTCCATATTATGAACATTATGTAAATTTACCTTCTCAACGACATCTTGGGTGAGTTCTCCAAATAATGCCCACATGGTTCGAGGACTCAACTCTGTCATTGGCTCATAACGACTTTGGTTCTGTCCCTCTGTTCTTGGAGTGCCTTGCTGCTCCTCGTATCGTTCAATCACAGACTGAACTATTCCTTAACTTGCTGGCTCCTTATCGGAGTTCTTATAAGGCATATTACTTCACTCTTCATATCTTCAGACTTCAAAAACCAAATGTCTCACTGGGCGTGCCAAATTGTTTTGAGCGGAAATTCGGGCATCACTAATAATTAAAAAGACTCAGACGATTGTGTAAGGAACAAAACCTCTTGAGATAAAGTCCTAACGAGGGGTGTTTTATTTATGAAGATTACAATTTACACGAAGTGAATGCCTCCAAGGGGCACAAGCACACAATGCAATCGAAAGTTTAAAGACAAGAAATTAAAGAAAATGAATATTACATATTCTCTGTTCGAGAGTGATTTGTTCGGGGCCTTGCTTCTATGTCTTCTCTTCTCTTTTATACTCATTTGACGATTTTTGTTGTGGAACCGTTTGACAACCGCTCCTCATCTTGTGACTACCCACTTTCTCCATAATGACTAACTTGTCAATAAACTGCCGTCTTTAACTGCTACCATTATTTTCATTATTTAATTGCTTACCTTTGAGATCCTTATATCGTGGAATGTGATAGGATTACCCATTAAATATGTCAATAACTGTCGTCTTAAATAACAACTAGGTATTATATTCGCTCAGCTCTTGGGCGTTTCGCGGGCTTGGGCGATGATGAGGCCATCGCTCTAAATAAAAATAAGGTACTATGGTCGCCCTGATCTTGGGTGTCTTGCATACTTGGGGCGATGATGGGCTTCTGCTACATGACTCCATTTTGAGCTTTTTACATGGTCTTGTCTGGGCCTATCCTTCAAATTTCCTAATTAAACTCTATCATTTGGGCCATTTAACATGGGCCTCATTTTATACGTCAACAAAATCTATGCATTATAGAGCATGTATGATATCTAATGATGAAAATATGTTGATGAATAATATTTGCAATAATAATTATATTGAATATTGAATATATTTGCAATAATATTTGCAATATCTTGTGTGCATATTGAATTATATTTGCAATAAGAATCATGATATTGTATGAATAAATTTATATCATACTTTTGATGTATCATGAGTACGGTAAAATGTTCGATTGTAATATTTGAGCTAGAAAAATCATGTTTAATCAATTTGTTGAAAAGTACATTATAATAATATTTATGTTCATGGGTACTGAATTTGTGTATTGTAGTGATTAAATGCACACGTTAGATAGTGACTCTATAACATGGTATATATGTATTGAAGTATATTCGTGGATTTTATTCAATAGTTTTTATGAAAAATAATTGATTGTTTAGAATTATGAATTCATTTTCTTGAACCAGTGCATGCAAATGTGTTTAATATAATTAAAAGTACGTGAATTTGAGAATGAAGTTATATGAGTTTTAAAATGAATTTTGTGTAGTAACCATGTGATATGATCCGGGGTGCGCAACAATTTATCAAGATTTTGATGATTGTTGGAGAGATAGTAGAGCCAAATTTGAGACTTCAAAGAGTTGTCAAAGCTGGTTATTTACATGTTCGAGCAATGGAGTCCATAATATTGAAGACAACAAGCCAATGGTTAATTGTGACGATCGATAATTCACTTTTATTTATTATTCTTTCCCAAGATATAATAAACCTATGATTTCCACGAGACGATCATATTCCTAGTCCGAATTCATATGACAAGCATGCATTGACGCTTAGAATTATCATACATGATCACACACATCATAAATATTATTCATAATATTTATTGTCCGGGTGTTTCATAAATAGTGTTCTACCTACCGTGAGTTTTTCAACACAATGAATAAGCAATTAATTATCTTAACGGTGCGCAAACATTAAAATAATATACTAAAGCATATTTATGAAATCATAACGTAAGAATTAAACTAAAATCACAGTCTCAAATTAAATCCTAAAAATTAATTACTTTCATCATCCATCCAATACAAAGGAATTTAGCTTAGCATGTTAACAAGATTAAACACATAGAAGTGGAACGACATCACCTATTAATTTGATGAACGTGATTAATTTCCTAAATTGTCGCTACCATGGCCGGCTTTTCTTTCGTTTTCTGTCTGTATGTGCATATATATCTCAATTTTCAGAAGCACCTCCCACTTCTTTCTCCCCACCAAGCTGCCAGCTGATGTGTTTTTTTATAATAAATTTCAGCCCACTGTTATTCTGCCGAATTCTTCTAAATGCTTCAACCTCGGCTCCTATCCTTCTGTGCAAGTGGCTGCCTTATATATATTCTCCTTCTGTGGCAAGTGGCTGCCTTATATATATATATATATTCAAAATTCAGCAACCAAACAAAGCAATCCCTTATGTTTTGTCCCCCAAAGTGGTTGCGTGTGTTTATGAATTAATGCCCCCAATCTTGTCCCCCTTTTGTTTGTCCCCCAATCTGCCAATTTATGATTTTCTCTCTCAAATATTAAGCTTTCGGCTCCTCCTTCTATTCTCAATTATCAATTAGTCTCTCTATCTCTCAATTATATTATGATGGCTGCTCTCATTTTTTTATGTCGTCCCCCAGCTGCAGTGTGGTGTATATATATATATATACCCAATTAATTTTGTATTTCTCCAAGTCATCCAATCTTTCGAATTAATGCAATTTAGTCTTTCAACTTCTATAGTGTAGACTTTGATCTCCGTACTTCGGATTTTTCTATTTTTCGACACATTTTGCTTCTTTTCTCCAATTTTTTATTCAACAATGAGTTTTACCTACAAGATGCAATATAACACAATTTAGGTTGTATTTTGCCAAAAGAATAATAAAATTCTATAGTTTCAAGCCTCAAATAAGTGTATAAAATACATTTATCAAGTATAAATAGGAATTTTATTATTTCATTGGAGGCTAAGTTTGACATAAATTAAATTAAAGAGAATTTTCTCTCGAATATTTGCTTCAAAAATTGTGTTCTTTCATGGATATACCACTACAACAAAAATCATCAATTACAACATTAAAAAGGCAAATGTTGCCAAAAAAGTCTTTTGGCAACATTTTAGTAAGTGAATGTTGCCATTTGTTAATATAAATGAGTTTTGGCAATGTTTTTTAGAAAAATGTTGCAATAGACACATTTAGCAACGTTTATTGAATGTTGCGAAAGGTTTCACCTTTAGCAGCGTTTATTGAGCGTTGCGAAAGGTAAGACTTTTCGCAACGTTTGATAAACGTTGCTAAAGGTAATAATATAAATTAATATGTTAATATTAATAATAATAATTACCCATCTACCACAAATCCAAAATCCTAAATAATTTTCTCTCTTCTTCTCTTAACTCTCTCTACCTTCTCTCTTCGTATCTCTCTACCGACTGTCATCATCTTCGAGGAGCATCGTCGCCAGAGGCACCTCCGACCGTTACTACGAGGCCCCTCTTCATGTAAGCGCAGCGTTGGGATGATGTCGATGCGGCGTCGCGCTGTTACAGAAGGGCTTTGCCGTCGCTGCTGCTTAAGTTCGGTAGTGATGGTGGCAGCACCGCGATTGCGATCTGTTGGACTTGTGGAGGCTGTTACGGTATGGTAGATTCCTGCTTATGGTCTGATGGATTTGTGTGATTTGCCGATATCGTGGTGTCGATGGAGGTTTGGGGATTTTTTAGTGGGGTTGGGGTTGCAGTGCGGTGGAGATGAAGATAGTGGTGAATGCGGTGGGCTGTGGAGATTGTGTTGGCGATTTCTTAGTTAAGTCTCTCATTGGTATTTTGATTACTATGAATATATGGAAACTAGAGCAGAGAGTGAGAATAGTGATCTGAAAAATGATAGAGGTGAAAAATTAACTATTTTATTTCAGTCAGCTTCTTGGCATTTTACTTCTTGCTTTCTGCTTCACTGTTTTGCGTTCTTTCCTTCACAGTAAAGAAACGTAACCATGGCGTAGAAATGGTTAAATCATTGCAGAATCCAGAATATTTACTGGATGAAACAACAGAGAAGAAGATTTCGATTTTTTAGAGAAGATCAGAAGCAGCAAGTGGTTCAAAATGACGTGGATATTGATCATATAAAGGTAATTTTCAATTATTATTCAAATGGTATCCTATTGTGGAGGTGGTCTCCTTTCTCAAACATGATTGTGAGACAAAATGATCAGTTTATAGTGATCAGAAACAGATTAATGAAAAGAGCATTAGTATCACCAGAGTGTCTATTCTCCCTTCTTTCATGGTAACTGCCTTTGTTATAAATAAGGTCAATTTACACGTCTATTGTTGGACAAAAGATAACAATATTATGTAAAATGTAAAGAGACTAAGAATAACCATAATTTTATCTCCAAAGGATCCGACAGATAGCTAAGTTAAACATAAAGTTATACTATGAAAAGATATTTTGGAGCTAAGTCTTCAACAGGCATAAAAGTTTAGACTGGTTTTACTGAAGCAAGTCTAGAAACTTGTCCTTTTTGAAAGATTAGTATCCCGTGCTAAGATTGTTGCCTGGACCTCTTTAAAACTTCAATACATTTCAGAATGCATTTCATATTTCAAGGCTTGAGCACATGAAAACAGCCTAAAACATAATGTGACTTGGCACATTAGTGATTTTGTATCAATTTTCTCTGAAATGGTACCTGTTGGAATTTTAGTTTTGTTTCTATTACATAGAGATTTCGATTCAACAATCAAGCATGTGGCTTTTGCCTCAACCATGGCGTGGATCCTTTCAATGCAGTACTCTGATTATGATGAAGCAGATGATAATGATCAGGGTTCTAGCAATACTGAAATAAAAAGTGACAAAGATGAAGAGGCGTCTTCTCATTCTGATTTTTCAGATGAGGATGAAGATCATGCTAGAGATAGTACTCTTTGTTACTTCAGTTAGAAACATTATTGAATGACTCTGGTCACCTAAGGACACTTGCTTTTCTATATGCTCGGAAGGGGATGAGTGCTAAAGCTCTGGGTATTTGGCGCATACTTGCAAGAAATTATTCACAGGGAAGCTATTATAGAGGACTTGAGGAAACTGGTTCAACAACAGAGAATGAAGATTCGACTGCTGATTTAAAAGTTTCTTCTAGAAATGTTATATTTGGCCGAGAAACAGCTGCATTAGAGGCATCAAGGATTCTTGAGGAGTCTTCTGACCAAGAATTGGTACTTCAGCATCTTGGATGGGTAAGTAACAATAGTTTCAAAATTATAAGCTTTGTGCTTGACATATGGAATATCTGATTGCTGTTGGGTTATTAATTTTTCGCCTTAGATAGCATATATCAACCAGATGCTTGCTATTCAAGTACTGATATCAGAAAAAAGAACTAATCAGCTATCACCAGGTAAGGCTTATAAAGAACACGTTCTGGAATATTGGCTTCAAAGGCTGTATAAAATCAAGCTTGCAATTATAATATCTTTTTTGCTCTTACATCATTCATTGATTAATTTCTGTTTTTGTGGTTAACATAAACTCCAAATTGCAGATGAAGTTATTGCTGCAATTGATCTCAAAAAAGTGGAAATTCTTCAAAGGTATAGCCTGGTAATTTTTGCAGTATAGTACGTGCTCAATAATTTTTTTCTTTTTTTTTTATTGTTGCTATTAGGTATTACTAACTTCTGAGAGGGGATGGGTGCTACAATAGAAGGAAAGAAAAAGTTTATGATGTTCCGAGGGCATAGTGCTTCAACTTTGTATTTTTTCGTGTACAGTACGCTCGTGCCTCCTTATCTGTCTCTGTGGTTTTTGAATTTGTACAATAATTTTCACTGAGATTTTTCTCTTAGCATATTTTTGATAATGCTGTTTGATTAATGTTCATGTAATGTTATGTGCGCTGGCGATCTGATTTGGTTAGGAAACTCCGTACCTATTTAATAAGCTTTTCTGTAAACTGAATCACTCTTCATTTTAATTTTATCTGCAAATTAACTCCTTGAATTTGAGATTGAACTTAATAATACTTGACTGTACTTCATTTTCCTCAAACTTTAGTAAGATCTAGGAAATATGAACGAAATTATGATGAGCTGCACGAAATTTTTAGTAAATGTGAGGTAAATATTCCACTTTTAGATATGTTTAAACAAGTGCCTCGTTATGCTAAATTTTTGAAACACTTGTGCACAAGTAAAAGGAAATAGAAATTGAAGGGGATTGAAATGGTAAAAGTTGGAGAACAGGTATCTGCAATAATTCAAAAGAAATTTCCTGCAAAGTGCACGGATCCAGGTATGTTCACCATTCCTTGCATGATAGGCAATACTAAGTTTGAGAAGGTCATGTTAGATTCCGGAGCATCTATTAATGTCATGTCATATTCTGTATACACTTCCTTGAAACTAGGACCTTTAATTGACACTGGCGTAACAATCCAACTAGCTGATAAATCTAATACATATCCTAAGGGGATAGTTGAGGATGTTCTTGTGAAAGTTAATGAGTTGGTTTTTCCTGCTGATTTTTATGTGCTTGACATGGGCAGCAGTAATCAAATTCTCCCTATTTTGTTAGGAAGACCGTTCTTAAGGACATCTAAAACTAAAATGGACTTTCATAATGGCACACTAACCATGAAATTTGATGATAAAGCTATTACACTTAATATTTATGATTCCATGAAACATCCATGTAATAATAACCATGTTCATTTTATTGATGTGATTGATCAATTAGCACATGATGTTTTCGAATTTGTTGCTACAAAAGAATGGGAAGTTGTCAATATTGAGCATCTTGGGAAGGAAAAAGAGGAGCTGGCCTTAAACACTGAGTTACAAAGAACTATGGCAGCATTGAATGCTCTTCCAAAGTCAGGTACCCGTTCTTGTTTTGTATTACTAGTTTCTAATGAGAAGCCTCTATCTTCTGTTTTGCAGACTTTCATTTCGGATTTAAAGCCTCACCCTAGTCACTACAAGTATGTATTCCATGGAGGTGGAGGAACACTGCTAGTTATCATTCTCATTGAACTTGGTACACTTCAAGGAAGATCGAAGCCAACCATGATAGACCCGGGCTGAATAAAGAAACATTGAGTCGAGCCAAAGACGATAAACAAAGGCGCTACTTGGGAGGCAACCCAAGGGGAGTTCGTTCCTTTATCTTTTTATTTTTGTTTTTATTTTTTGTATTCCATCATTTATTTTAGTTATATTTGTCCTTTTCTTTGCATTGGACCTTACATTGGGGACAATGTAAGTTTTAAGTGTGGGGGAGAGATTTAGATTTAGGTTGCATTTAGATTGAGTGAGTTAATTTTTTTTAAGAAAACACAAATGTGCATGATTTTCAAGAAGAAAAGTTGAGGTTAAAAGATTTTTTGTTGTATATGCTATTTGTTGGAATTAATTAGGCTTTTGAAGAACTCATAACATGATTGAATGAATAATCCTCCAACTTAGAGTTGATTAGTGAAGTTATTTTCTTTGAGGATGGCAATAACTAAATTATGTAGACAAAAGCCCATGAGATTTTTGAGCCTTTAGACTGATACATCCATAACAATCTCATTATTTCTTTTCGTGTGGGATATTCTTCCATGGTTTTGTTTCTCTAGAACTTGCCTTGATTCTCTTCAAGATCACATTGATACATGAATGCTCGAACATGATTAAGGTCATCTTTGTTACATAAATGAGTTTCATTAGCCAAATAGCCAACCCTGTAATTGAATTTTCCGTTGTTGAGCCCATTTGAGCCTTATTGCATTTTCTTTGTATAAACTCATATTACAAGCTTTAAACTGGAAAAACAATATCTTTACCCAAGCCTTAGAGCTAGTGGAGTATCGTTGAATGTCATGAAAAGTGTGGGTATGCAAGAAAATCAGTGTGGGGGTATCAAGATTTATGGTAGTGCTATTATTGGTGAATTGGAACAAATTTTCTATGTCAATTTAGGGAGTTCCAATATTGGTGTATAATTTGGAGTTTACATTATGCAAAAAAAACGCAAGGAGAAGAAAAAAAATAAATGATTGAAGAAAAAGAGAAAAAAAAAAGTGATGAAAAAGAGTGATTTTAATATGAAAAAGATCTATATTCATAACTCTTCCTACATCTCAAAATGAGTTCGATTTGTGTGGGATAGATGCAAAAGTGATGAAGCTATCATGTGGAGTGGTTGGTTTACATGTTTTATGTATATGTTTGAGCTAAGTCTTTTTACTCCACTAGTCTTGATGGCTCTTGAGTCACATACCCAAATATTTCCTACCTTGACCATAAACCACATTACAACCTTTGAAAAATCCTTATGATTCTTGTAAAGTATGTGATCTAAATGGTGGTGAGTGAGAAGATATGCAAGCATATGGTAGAACATCTCCATTGGAATGAATTTGAGCGAAACACTTACCATTTTAAACACATGAGAGTTGAGTATTTATATCCATGAGGGTCTACATGTTTAGTTTACTTCATCTTCATATGAACATGGTCGCTAATTGATAATGAGTTGTGTGGGATGTTTATTCATAATATTTTATGTGTTTTGAAAAAAGCTTGATGGTTCTATATTCTTGGCATTATGACCTGGTGTTTTGGGGGAATCAAATTTGAGTTTTGCCCGAGGACGAGCAAAAGCTAAGTGTGGGGGAATTTGATAGGAATGTAAAATGCATATTTTCCCCTCCTTATTTTATGCGCTCATATATTTATTTTGTACCTAAATGTACTTAGTATTCTCATATTTTGGTTTAGGTGGCAATTCTATGGATATTGCGTAATTTGGAAGAAATAGATGAAAAGAGATCAAAATGGAAGAAAGTGACAGTTCAGGGACTAAAGTGCAAATATTTAAAAGTTGTATCGAACCTCATGATGAAGACTTGAGAGTGTTAGATGCCAATTGGATGAAAAAATGAGTCAAAGGGATGAAATATAGCCAAGACATTATCACATATCAACTTTCAAGCGGAAAAGTTTTGCATCGATTTTCAACCTCATATTGAGACTCATTTTAGACATGGTAAACGATCGAATTTGAAGATGGTCTCTGCATGAAAGTTGTATCCCTTTGAGTTATCTTTCTAACGCATCTTGAATCGTCTCAATCGGAAATCGGAAGAGGAAGTTATGATAAAAATACTGAAGCATATGCAAAGTGGACAGATTTCTAGCGCTCAAGCGCTCTCTTATAGCGCTCAAGCGCCGTGCGCCGCCACAGATTTTAGGTCTTTATTGTTTGGGCCACGAAAACTCGAGAAAAAGACTCCAAATTGGCCAAGAACATGTAGGAAAGTATAAATATACCTAAGGAGACCAAAACAAGGGGAGAACATCTCCAACTTCATTCTTCTCTATTTTTCTCTTAGATTTATGAATTGTAACTAAACTTTTACACTTGATCGAAGGAGATTGAAGCCTCGAAATCACATATTGTGAGATCTAAATGATTTTTCTTAATTTAATTCATGTTTTTTAGTATTGAATATTTTTCTACACTTATTTCCATGATTGTTATGTTTAATTGCTAGGAGGCCTACTAGTTTATTATTCGTTGCAATCTACCGCTAAGTTAAATATCAAATCCGTAATTGTTTGATCCCTTTAACTTGTGAAGCACTAGGATTTGATGATTTTCTACGATAGAGGTTATTGAATTTTAAGAAGAATATTAAAATAGATTGAATGCAACCGCTGGTGTTTGTGTTATCTAGTTCATCGATTTCTCTATTTTGTAAAGCTGTTATTAAATTGAATCTTGAGCGCTGGTCTGGGGTTATTTAATAATTAGGGTTAATTAGAACGCTGGTTTCTAACTAACTAAAAATAAGGAGAGAGGAAAATAATTCCAACGGTGAATATTCAAGATATGAATTGAATTATCCTTGTATCTATGATCAGTTGTGGATTTTCGAATGTGGATATTGACTTGGACCAACGTTAGTCTTTTGATTGTTTTCATTAATTTAATTTCCATTGTTATTAATTGCGTTATTTACAATTGTTTGCATATAAAAACCCCTCCATCGTTATACGAACCATAAATTGTTGAATTGCACACTCTTCGTGGGATCGACCCTTACTTCCACTACTATATTAGCTTTAGAAGTTTAAGGACTATTTTTGGATGCCTACGACAGCACACCACATATACCTTTTTTTTTACATTTATATATGGTAATTGACCAGCAAAATTGAAAATTGCACTTTGTGAACAAATTTTGAAATTGCATAAAAATTATAATTTCATTACAAATTTTTGAATCAATACAACATTTGGATTTTCTGAGCATAGCTGATAAAATTTGGTCTTTCTATTCCATATCCTTTCGCATTTTTACAAGCTCCAAGGATGACTAACAGATGGCCTAACTGTATCTGAACTCCCATGCACCACATAAGGATCTTTCTTCAGTCCAGATGTCCGCGCACACCAACCTCCTGGTCTCAATAGGCCATCAAATCTTCTCAAGACTTCCTCACGAGTTTTATCAAGGTCAGGGTCATTTTTATGAGCAAAAGAGGCTCCACCATGGATCATTTCGTCAGAATTCGGCATTGCCTTTGGAGGATCATCTCATTTCATATGTATTTACTGCTCCAAATTAATCAACTAATGATATGATCTGAGGTAGCTACAAGGCAATAGTTTCAAAATGCATAGGAATTTACACCTTCTGTAAGGTTAAATCAAGCAATATCTTGAGCAAACTAAAGTGTAAAATGACCAGAAAAAACTGGTGATAGTCTCATCTTGACGATGACCCATCCCTGCCAACTTGTTAATTATTTACACCTTACAAGTACTAAATGCATGATATTATAAAGCCTCTAGTACTAACCGAAGTGCTCTAAGATTGGAATGCTCTGATCAATATCATCTGATGGGTATCACATATCCGTGAGACATACTTTTAATCAGTGAATATGAGAAATTTTGCAAGACATCAAGCACGCAAGGGAAACACAGTTAAGGAGAGGGAATGCCAAAACTTTTTCACCAATCCAGAATGCCTTGGAGGTTGCAGTTACCTTTAACAACTAAGGACTAACTCCCTCATACTGAGAAGCTGCCTTACAATTTTCAGGTTAATAGACATTCCAGTCTGATTGAATTATAAGATCCATATCTCATTTATATAATATGAAGCAAAGTAGAAGAGCGGTCTTTACGTCGCTAACAATAGACAAAGGGTTGAATATAGGGACTGAACTAGCAAAACATGATAGATCAAAGTAAAATTCAGGAAATACCTGTGAATAACTTGAAAGAAACCGGCAAGGATCTATTATAATAGGCCTCGCTATTTGATGTCTTCAGAACATAGCACGGGAACTTGAGAACAAACTAACAACGACAACCAATGAAGAAATCTTTTAAGCAAATCCACTATTCCATGGAGATAAGTTGAGGGCATTAGTTGTTTGCTCACTCTCTCCAACCAGTGTCACTTGTATGCTCAAGGAAATTCAGGTCTCTAGGCGAGTATGAAAAGATATGCAGGATATCTGGAAGAAGAAAATTGTAGGTGGCTTGGGCAAATGGATAATCAACTAACTTAGTGAAATACTGTTATATGAGCATTGTAGCTACCTTGACACAAGGATAAAATAAGCAATGACGCAAGGATGAAATAAGCAACAACAGTTAAGATTTGTAATTGCATACTTGGATTCAAATAAAAGTATATCTCGATCAAAATGATGTCTATAAAGCAAAAGAAACAATTACAAGAAGACAGCTAGTAGAAATTCATTTCAAGAGCAAAATGAATACCAACGTTAGCAAATACCAATCCTTCAATGCTCATTAGTAGTTTATAGATATCTTAAAAAAATATTAGCAATCGAAGTTGAAAAAAAAAAAAAACCAATGTTCTTTTCAAATACACATGGTATACGTAAGATGCTTAGAGCACACTGCAAGACACATCATTTATCCAAACACATAAAAATAAGAGAAAATATAATTTCGGAAAAAAAAAATAATGCGATTAGATGCCAAGCTTAAAGTAGTTTGACACCATTTGATCGTTGTTAAATCTGAAAGAAGATATGTAACCACAAATAATAGACACAAGCAAAATTCCTAAATATCCTTGGAAAGTATCCGAAAAATTGCAATTACTTGGTGACTAGCAAACCGCGTCCCTCACTTAATTAAATGAATTCTTAGACAAGTCAATGCTTCCATCCCATGGTCCACAACACCAAGCAAAACATTTCAGTTAAGTCAAGCTTATATGCCTAAAAACTGTAATAATAGAGTCGTTCCCATGATGACAGCAAGTCAATAACTTAGATAATAAATAAATATATTAATACCAAAATAATTATATTCAACTCTACCTGGCCTCAACTGAACCAGCTTGATTCTATAATATCAAAACAAGAGTTTGACCCAATCTTCAAATATTGTCTAGCTTAATCGCCTCAGTTGATCTAACAAGAGTTGATCATTACCTAATTATGTGCTATACCATATTCCACGGACTAACTTGATTCTATCGTACCAACTTATGATCTAACCTTCAGGTTTTGTCCAGAGTAATCACCAGTTTATATCCTTGCTTACTGTACCACATACATAGGACCAACTCGTTTCATGTCCCCCCAGTTATCTAAGAGCATGAGCTGATCCGAGATCCAAACCCATGACTCACCAGATATCATCATTGCCAAAGTCCATGGTTCAACAAAGAGTTCCTAGAAACCATTTCAGAGCAGGAACATAACTTGGCAGAATAAACTAATCCTATCACTGTGGATAAGAAGACAAGCTTCATCCTCAGCCTCATCAAGAGTGAAAGTCCTGGTCGAATAGGATTATATTAGATAAGGACTCCCATCAGCTAGCTAAAATATATGATCATCCATATTCCCAGGGACTCAATACACTTCTATAAATTTCCCTTCCATTCCTTTACTAACTTAATCCTATCATGGATTATCGCCGGCCTGCGTCAATTTTACTTATCTCAGGAAACGTCGATTTTGCTTCTTCTCTTCATACTTTAGGTCATCGAGGATACACGATTATTGTTGCTATTCCATCTTGGGTGAAAGTCTCATCCACCATGAGGAACACAAACTGCAATCTATTAGATTGGTCTAGTGTGACATGTGGAGAAGGGATTGTGCCCTAGGTCAAAACAGCAATACCTCATCGAATTGAAGTAGAAAAGGCAACGTGTACAGCAGGCACAGAAGCTGAAAGAGAGCAAAATAACTTGAACCCGAATGTGCCCTCGAAAGATCTAAATCATAAATCATTTGAAGGGACAAATCGTAAAATTACTAGAATTCTCGAGAGGAAATATATCTCTAACCAAACTTCCTCAAGCATACAAGAAATGTTTGGGGGGTCCTTTTATGTGTATGAATATGGGGTATCAAGGTTTTCCAAGCTTCTAAGAATGATGGATGATTTGGTGACGGTTGAGGAAAAAGGCACACATAGATTTCTCTCTAAGTCAAGATTCAAATCACGTGTCAAGGATGCTGAAAAATTGGATCTTAACTTAGAAAGATAGACAAATCTATGTGTGTTTTTTCCCTTGATCGTCACCAAATCATTCATCCTTCTTAGAAGTTTGAAAAGCTTTGATACCCCGTATTCAAACACACAGGGACCTCCCAAACATTTTCTAGTATGCTTGAGGAAGTTTGGTTAGATATAAACTTCCCTTCGAAATTCTAGTAACTTAACGAGTTGTCCCTTCAAATGATTTAGATCTCTCACGAACACCTTCGGGTTCAACTCATTATGCTCTCTTTCAGCAAATGTACCTACTGTAACTTTTCCTGGTGTACACTTTGCCTTTTCTTTTTCAATTCAATAAGGTGTTGTTTTACCATGGGGCACAATCTCTTCCTCACGTGCCACACTAGATCAATTACATAGATAGCTGCACGCATTCCTCATAGCAGATAAGACTTTCACCCAAGATGGAATAACAATAATTGTGTATCCCCGGTGACCTAAAATATGAAGAGCATGAGCAAAATCTCCCTCTCACGAGATAAATAAAATTAATGCAACTCGACCGACATTGGGTTGGGTTTCAATCTTTACATGGGTTGGATTGGGTTGGGTTGAATTTATGCCAAACCGACCATATTGGGTTGGGTATGGGTTGGGGGAATAACCGACCCGACCCGACCCACGTCCACCCCTAATTCCAACAACATCTTCCAGACGTACATTTCTTGGCACGGGGACAGTTCTCAATGTCCCAAAGAATGGCTACAGGATCCAATATTGACAAAAATTTAAAACCAATATCAAAAAGATATTTCAATTAAACCAAAACTTATTGCATTTAAGTAAACGTTTTTTCTTTTTTCATCGTTTTCCTTACTTCTGCTTCTCCAGAGTTCAAATTCAACTTAAAAGAATAAAAATTACCAGATTAAATATAAAAGATAAAAAGAAATCCAAACAATAAAACTTTTTATCCCCAATTATATCTATTTCCAAGCACAAATTAAATACAGTTAACAAAAATATTATAACTAAAATAATAGACTCAAACAACAATAAACAAACTAACAATATGCTAAAAACCTACAAAGGGAAAAACAGTTTTGTTTGATATTGTTTAGCAAATTGTGATTTTAGTTGAGTTTATTGGATCCTGTAGCCATTCTTTGGGACATTGAGAACTGTCCCGTGCCAAGAAATATACGTCTGGAATTAGGGGTGGACGTGGGACAATTATATCTATTTCCAAGCACAAATTAAATACAGTTAACAAAAATATTATAACTAAAATAATAGACCCAAACAACTAAAAACCTACAAAGGGAAAAACAGTTTTCTTTTAAATCACACAAACAATAACAAAATTATGCCCTAAACCAAGAAAATAAAATCCTAAACCCCAATTATTACCATTTCCGAGTAGAAATTCAGTGAACACTACAAACTAAAAAACTCAACTAAAACCACAATTTGCTAAACAATATCAAACAAAACTAAAACAAATACATTGTCTTTTAAATCACACAAAGAATATCCCAAATATGTCCAAAATTACAGTCAATTTAATTTTTGCACTTCAAATCAGGGAGCCTGGGGGCAATTTTTTTGAAAATCTTGGAATATCTTTTGCAAAATCTTGAAATTCAAATTTAGGGTGGGGAGAGAACGGCCATACTTCAAATCATTCACAGCAAAACAGAGAAGAAACGGAAAAAAAGAAATAAGAGAGAGAAACAACGTTACCATTTAGATAGAGAAAGTAAGTTTCTGTCCTTCGCCAGTTTGATGCTATGGGGAGGCAACAAGTGTCTGAGACTCCATTTCATATTGTATTTTCGTTTTTGTTTGTGGACCGTCTTTCAAGTATTGGACTAAACGCATAGCCTGAAATTACAGATAGGGTCCCCAACATGATGAAATGGTATCATCTTGATCCTTAAAAAAAATCTACATCAAAATTAATAATTAACTTTAACCACATATTACACAACTTTTATAAAAATTTCAATTCACACGGTTCATCAATTTTTATCAAAAAAATTTGACCACACTAAAAATAGGCATCAATTAGAAAGATTCTATAAACATATTATATTAAACTAGTTATTTTAATACTCATACTTATCACAGTTAAATAAGTTTTAGGCATATATTTTTCCCGATCACATGAATATTTGTAAGAAAATATTCTCTTAGCTTTTACCATGGTGTTTTATGTAAATCTCCGTTTAAGTACATAAAATTATCGGTGTGTTTGAGCCACATTATTTTAGAAGAATGTATTCTAAAATAGTAGGTTGATGGAAATTGTGTGGTTGAAAACGAAAGAAAAGTTATTGATGTGATGGAAAATATTATTTTATTGACGAATGTGTGGTTGAAAATGAGTAGAAGAATGAAAATGAAAATTTTAATGTATACCAAACAAAGGCTAAATATAGATCTAAGATCTCTTGTGAATCTTTTCGGACGATTAAGTTATTTCGAAATTTACAATAATTTTTTTCCCTCTATTCGTTCTATAAATTTCGTACAAGAAAAGATGTTCATGACAAAAGTCAACCCAATCATGTATTAAACAAATGGATAAATGGAAAACAAATAATAATAATCCTTCCTCACTTTGTCCCCATCGTTTGATAGATTTTATTAATGTTTTTCTTCAATTGAAGATAAGGGAAAAATAGCATTTCAGACTTTCAGTAGAACTTTGAATGTTTACTAAAGACTAGTGTGTTGCAATTGCAATGTAGGGGATAAGTTATTTTGAAAGTAATATTAGTGTTATGAACATGTTAGATTCTTGTAGATAATATTTCAATTCAAGGTTTTCTATTGCTAAATTGGGATGGAATTTTTTGATTATCTAAAAAAATAGTCTTTAACAACTATCATATCAGATAGGTAAAAAAATAGTCTTTTAGCACTATAGAAGAAGAAAGGCATAATCATAGATCAGGAGCCAATTTTTGAGCAAATTTTCCTCGAATCATTGACCTGATATTTAATTTTCTTGAGTAATAATTCTGATGGTGGATTTATGCAGTTTATACTTTGCAAAGCTTAATGCCATTGAGTTAATAACCAGATGGTATATTAGATTCAGTGCGAAGTTTAAATCAAAAATAAAAGATACTCCCAAAAGCAATTGTGTCTCCTTCCCAATTCTACTGTTAACTTTCTTTTGTCCTATTCATCCCTGTTTCTTTTGTTTCCTTTTGCATGATGTAAGGTGTCATGTATGGATAATCTGAAAAGCAACTCATAATTCTATTAGGATCATGGATTATCATATTTTTGTTGGCATCACTTGTTTCATGATTTTAATCCCTAATCAAATATAAAGAAAACAAAATAAGAAACACGCAAACACAAATTTGTGGCGATTCATCCTCGATGTCAAATCTACACTCACTTGCAGCCATAAATTTTTCACTCTAATGAAGAAGGATATTGTCAATAGATAAAGTGCATAGTAGTAAGCTCATGAAGAAACACGTAAACACACATCTGTTGCGATTCATACTCCATGAAATAATTGATATTTTTTCTTTCTTTTACCCCTCCATAGTGTTTAATTTATAGCTAGCAATTTAGAAAAGATACCTTATATAGTTCCATACATGTATAGTGATGGCAGTCTTTTAGCCTTGTAATTAGGTTTATTACTCCTATTTATACAAAGGAACCCCCACAAGGAGGGGCATCGAATTCAAACATATAATACCTTTTGTCACTTTATTTATATACATTAGACTGTTTTCCTACTCAACTGTATATGTATAAAAGATTCTGCAGAAGGGGAAATACTTTATGGGCATGTTCATTATCAGCAAAAAGAGAGTATTTAGAAAATCAGTCTTTTGAACTCGGAACATTCTGTTATGCTCATCAAAAGCAAGGGTATCTCCTTCTCTTCATAAAATGCTGAGTCGGAGGTTACAATTTTTTTTTTTTTTTTTTCTTTTGCCTTACATCTGCATTATATATACACTCCAGGCTTGGTTTGTTTGTGAATTTTCAAACAGCTACTTAGGGTGAACATTTTCGCATCCAAGTTTGATAGAAATATCTGGATTCTTGCTTGCATAGCAGATACAGTATGGAATGAATTGGATCATTAACATAAATGATTTTAAGACACTCAACTGTAAATGCAACATATATTTCATTTACTGAAGTATGCTTTGGAATACCTTTTTTTTGGGTCTTGTCAACTTCATCAATATAAACTATGCTTTGCTGTGCAGCAGTAATAATATAGTCAGCAACCTGAAATAAAATAAGACCAGAATGACTAACCGGAATATATATGCAAAACATTTTTCGCCTAAAAAACAAAAATGAAAAACAAATAAATTCTTCAACATAACATATTAGAACAAACTCAAGCAGGTGGCGGCGAAAACATGTGGGAATAATTATGGCAACTATCAATTGGCCCAGTACTCCCACTCTCCAAATCAAACACTCCGACTCTTCCACACCCAATCATCTTCCCTGCCATGGGCGGAGATAGGGGTGGGCTGGGGTGGTCTACAATTGGCCCAGTACTCCCACTCTCCCAATCAAACACTCCGATACCACCAGGGGCGGAGCCATGAAAGTCACAATTTATCGATGTTCAACGTCGAGTTTTTGTCGAGAATGTAATGATAATAAAAATATAAAACAACATATAACAACTCTATAACAACTCACAGCAAATTAGCAATAATCTAAAAAACACATATGACAGAGAGACAGACTGAAAACTACAATCTACCCAATTCACAATTGGACTCCCAGCACTTGAACAGTTGAATGAACACAGAACACAGGCTACACACTACAAAGCACAGGTAACACAGGCACAGCCAAGAACAATCCCAATTCCTAGTTTCCTACCGTCCTACTACTTCACCAATATAGAACAATCGTACATTCCTTATTCCTACTCCTACTACTTCAACTTTCAAGCATAGTGACATTCTACCATTAAAAGGATCCACAGTTAACAGTTTTAACAAGAAAAAAAAATGTGGCCAATACTTACCAAATTCCAGTAGGCAGACACCGCAGGGCTAGAAATCCACAGACCGCAGTCCACTTATTCTGCTCAGTCCTCACTGCAAGAGCTTCTAAAAGCTGTTAACCAGAAGAATAAGAAGGAAAAAAATTCCAATAATCGATAAGCGAATGTCATATTTCAGAATAATCTTAAAAGATAAACTAAGTATCAAATAATCAAAATAAAGTAAGAACGGAGGTCGGAGGTCGGAGACGGAGTGTTAGGTCGAGGTTTACCTTTTTCGTTGTTGATTGTTGAAGTATTGACTCTTGATTCTTGAACGGACGTCGGAGACGGAGAGTCAGAAGAGGCGAGAGTTGAATCAGAAGAGGCGAGAGTTTCTTCTTGACGTCTGAAGATGATATTTGAGGGTTTTTATTGGGCGTTTCGGCTGGGGCTTAATGTTTTCGGCCCAATAAAGTGCACGGGAAATCAGGCCTAACACCTCCAAAAATGAGAATTTTGAATAATACTCTTAAAACTAACTAAAACATTTAATCACGTATTAAATACGTTCAAAACCCCTACATACCCAAATCAAAACCCTCAATTCCACAAAAAACTCCCAAACCATTCATAGCAAAAAATTTCAACTCTCTACTTCCATACTATTTGATGCATAGATAAATTAGATTCACGGAAATCCCCAAAAAAGGTGGAATTGTGGTGTGCATTTTGCTGTGGATGGCTGGAATTGCTAACACTTCTGGGCATGACCAAGAATGGGTTTCTTGCTATTGCGGTCGCGTTTTCTGACCATGTCGTCAAAGTGTTAGCAGAAACTAAGGAGTTCAAAAATCTCGACCAATTGAAGGACAAACATCCTGGAGGGAATTTCAAGGCCGAAAGAAAATAGTCGAGAAATCGAGAAGGTTGAAAATGGATAGTAACAGCAATTACTCTAATTTGAGTTTGTTCACTCCACCGTACTCTTCTAGATTGTGACCCTACAAATCTTCTTAGATGCCTCTCCTAAAGATCATTAGATAATTCAAAACTTTGTTGAAGGTACTAGTTGCTTAAGCTATCTATATATCTGGAGTCCTGTCTTTGACGATACAAGCTTAACCGAAATAGAGCTAATGTGTTAGTAGGCACCTTCCATACATGTTAAAATGTCGTTTTAGCATAGTTTGTTTACCTTGATCAAATGGCAATTATTTGCACATTCTATGTTTATTTTATCATATTCGGCGAAAATATTGGGTTTGTTTCAATTGCTTGATGTAAACAAATTTTTGTTTCTTTCGATATGTCCACCATGTGTGATAAAATGTCCAAATGGTGGAAGCTTTTTTATTGACAAAGTTTGACAAGCTTTTTTGCCTTCTATCTTCCCTAAGATAAATGTGGTATTTGTCACTGTTTAGTATGTGTGTCATTTTTTTAAAGTTTTGTCACTTTTGTTTTTATGAGTTTGTGTCAATTTGTAATAATAACAATATTCTGGGTTGAGTCTCTGTTGATTGGTGCTCTTGGGAAGCTGTCAATTTGCAATAATAACAAGATTAATCATCTCGGTTTCAGATGGGGGCCGACATCCGTGAAAAGAAGGGGCCAACACAATTTCAGATGACTTCGATTTCTTGTAGACAAGAACTGATTGCCAGTTTGACTTTTGATGTTCTAAGGAAGGAGACATTTCACTTCTGTTGAGAGTGTTGTAGTTGATTAGTTTATGGGAGCACTTCCAGTTTCAATTGATTTGCTTATGAGAGCACTTAATGTTGTAAGCATAGTTGTTGTCTTCATTTGACTAGTTTGTTTGAAATAATTGTGTTCATTCACAAGCAATAAATTTGTACAATTAGTAGAGTTTATAGGAAGTCTGAATTTGAGAGCATTAATGGGAAATCTATAACTGCACAACGAAATGGAGTGGGGAAATCTATAACTGCACAACGAAAAGGAACTTCATTTATCTCCGTGACTTTTTTTTTTTTAGATGTTTGTCACTTTTTTCGAACTTTTGTTATTTCTTTTAGTGCTTGTTATTTTTTTTTTTTTTTTTCATTTCTGTCACTTTTTTGAGTTTTTGTAACTTTTATTTATTATCTTCTATCACTTTTTTAGTGTTTGTTACTTTTTTACGTTTTTGTCACTTTTTTGAAGGAAATAATACTTCGATTGTATTCTTTTTCTTTGTGGCCAATTTTGTCTTCCTTTCAAGGGGGGAAGTTCAAGTGTTTGTCACTTTTTATTTGAATGTGTGCAACTTTTTTAATGTGTTATTTTTTTTTTGAATTCGCCACTTTTTTTTTTAAAACTTATGTCACTTTTTTGAATTTTTGTCATATTTTTAGTATTTGTCACTTTTTTAGTGTTTGTCACTTTTTTTACGGCCGCCTTCTTGAAATTTCAATCATTTTTTTAATAACAAACATCACTTCTTAATAAGAGTGAGATTGTAAAAAATGACACTAAACTCCTAAAAGTGACATTGTGTTTAAAAAAAGTGACAATTTTATCACTTTTTGTGTGTTTTTAACTTTTTTAAGTGTTTGTCATTTTTTTCTCCACTTTTCTGAATTCTTTTTTTACTTTTTATTGTTTGTTAATTTTTAAAAATTTATATCACTTTTTTGAATAACAAACATAGGTTTTGATTAGTGTTTTGTCACTTTTTTAAGTATTTGTCACTTTTTTGAGTATGTATCACTTTTTTAATGTGTGTATCACTTTTTTTGAGTTTGTGTCACTTTTTTATTTTTATTAAAAAAGTGACAATTTTTATAAAAAAAAGTGATATTGTGTCACTTTTTCATTTTACACAGTATTTTTTACTTCTTAAAAACTTTCACATGATTTTTCAAAACACCTCTAATTTTAAGGGTATTTTTGTAAGTACACCTAAAGTGTATTGGGTTTTTTTTTTTTGTGTGGCCCCAAAAAATATGAGGCCCAAGGCCACTGCCTTAGTGGCCTTGGGCCAGGGCCGACCCTACCTTAAAGTCACAATTTTCAGTTTTCTCACAGCCAACAATATAGAGCAAAGAAAATAAGGTTTACAGGCAAAGAAAATAGAGCAAATAAAATAGGGCTTACTGCTTACTGAAAATAGAGCAAAGAATTGAATAAATACAGCTAGTTACACAGACTTACAGTAGGGTTAGTGTTGCGGACTTGCGGTGATACCAATTTCGAAGTCAAACAGGAAATTCTACCGATCAGGGGCTGTCCGGGCGGAAGAAGAAGCATAATTAATCGTCGGCACCGAGCTGGAGGTGGATGAGTCGGATTGGCGAAGGTCGAGACTCGAGGGTGGATGAGGATGGGTCGAGGGTTGTTGTTTTGTTTTTAATTTTTTGAATTGGGCTGGGAAGTGGTTTGGACCGTATATATTTGGGTAGTGGGTAATTGGTAATAGATTTGGAGTTCTTCCTAATCCTTAGGCTAGAACATCAATTTACTAAAAAAAATAAAAATATACGGCCCATGGGGTTGAGCCCAGAAGTTCGGTGTGGGCCTGTGACCACATTGGACCTCATTGGGCTCCGGCCCTGATATCACGACTCTTCCGCACCCAATCATCTTCCCTGCCATGGACGGAGATAAGAGCCCACCCTTGCCCAAACCCAGCCCATCTTCTGTAAAAAAAAATGGTTAAAGCACAATTTTTTCTAGTTGTAATTATATGAAACCAGTAATTAAGTTTGACATTTTTAAAAATCAGGTTTTGGGTTTATTTAATCAAAAATTAGGTTTTAATTTTACAATTAATATTAATAATAATATTTTAAATTAAATTATTTTATATATCCACCCCACTATCCACTCCATCAAATTTATTTTAAATAGAAACCATATCAAAACCTTAATCCATTTCATTTCTCCTCGCTCTCTACCCGCTGCCTCAACTACTACCAACCGCTGACGCTGCTGTTGCCGTCCCTCCCCTTTGCTGCGAATCGCCACTCAAGAACCTCCCAGCCGCTGTCTTCGGCTCGAGCAGCGTGTTCAAACTACCAAACTCACACTTACTGCTACTACTATTATATCTATAAGCAACTGCAACCAATTTTTTCGATCAGTTTCCAAATTGATTGGAAGACTATGAATCGACGGTAGGGCTGGAAAAGAGAATCTGGGTTTGCTGTAAGAAAGGCAATAGTCCATTCAACAGTGTAAAATCTTTCCCTATAGTCGAAAATCTTTACTATCAATGCAGTCCCCCCAGCGAGGGTAAACTCGACCCTCTTCCCTGATCTCTGTGTATGGGTGTGTGGGCAGATCTGTGTGCGTGGGTACGCGTTGGAACTGTTATGGCGATGGTTGTGTGGTGTTGTGGCGGGGTTGACGGCGGTGGTGGTATTTTTCTTGGCGTGGTGGTGCAGGGCGGCAATGAGATGGTTGTTTTTTGTTATTATTATGGCGGTGGTAGTTTGGGTGATGGTGGTTGGTGGTGATATTGTTGGTGGGTAGTTTAGGGATTTCAGTGGCGGGTGGGTGTTTGTGACCAATTATTTTGTCGTTCTATGACCTGTGACCAAGTATTGTTGGTGTACTGGGATTGGGGGACGGGTGTGGCAGATGGGACAAAGTGTCTGTGACCAACTATTTGGTCGATCTGTGACCTGTGACCAAGTATTGGTAATGTATTGGGATTGGGGACGGGTGTGTTGGGTGTATGTGACCAACTATATCGATCTGTAACCAAGTATTGGTGGTGCATTGGGATTGAAGGACGGGTGTTTGGGTATATGTGACCATCTATATGGTAACTGTGACCCGTGACCTTAAAATTCGTTACTCCATAACTGAAAATATAACATGTGACCAACAAGTATGGAATGAGATTTTTTAACTTGTTACTAATTAAAAATCTGTGACATGTAATACTTGTGATCAGTGACCAATAAAGTTAATTGTGACATAAATTTTTACATATGTGACCTCGGAAAAGGAGCAGTTACCGAAAGTAAGCGACAGTAGATTCGTCGCCGGAATAGTCACGGGAGCAGTCGCCGGAGCAATGGGGTGGTGGAGGTGGGGTGGGGTAATTATATTATATTACAATTAAATATTTAATTTAATATAATAATTGTGAAATATAATTAAATAATTCATGAAAAACCTGATTTTTGTAATTTTCAAAGTTGGGACCTAATTTTTGATTTTGGGATAGATAAAGCTTGGTTTATGAATTTTCCCCTTTTTTCTACTGTCCAACCCAATAGCCCATTGTTGAATGTCTCTGGAATTGACAATTTCATGAAGGAAGTTAAACTTGTTGAATGTGGTATTTCTTATGCAGTAGTCTCCATCATGGGTCCTCAAAGTAGTAGTATGAATTTGGCTCGAAAATATGCTTCTTTATTTCTCTAATCAGTTTGACATATGTTAATTTCAGCCTACTTGATTATGGGTTTTTGCATGAATCAAATACCTCAATGACTCCATTTAGCTTCTTTCATTTTTATTTGTTCATTATGTCATTTTCTTCACCTTTCCACTTTTTCTATTTAGCATCTCAAAATTCTGCTCATAAACACGGAGGTTATTATTTTCATATCAGTGTTTGAAAAAGCTATCTGGTATGGAGGTGTTTTCCCTTCATGAGGTGAGGAGTAAGTCTCTAAATAAACAAATTAATTAATTCAAATAATTGTGGAAATAAAAAATTATACTAACAATAAACCACAAACCATTGGAAATACCCTAATAGAACATATCAGCGAAATTATAAGTCTAATTTACAACTAGAAACATGAAATGGATTAATAAATAAATAATTACTTTAACAATCTAGTAATCAAAGAACAAGGTCATTAATCCACTACTAAATCTACAAGTCTAAAACAAACGAAACAACTAACCAGTTAGTTTT
Organism: Fraxinus excelsior; assembly: GCA_019097785.1. Classification (NCBI taxonomy): domain Eukaryota; kingdom Viridiplantae; phylum Streptophyta; class Magnoliopsida; order Lamiales; family Oleaceae; genus Fraxinus; species Fraxinus excelsior. The sequence goes on from CM032642.1 coordinate 14,513,044, forward strand.
TGCTTTCTTGAATATAGAAATATGTGAATCTAGATAAAAGAAAACACAAATATAAAAGATTTTACGCAACAAGATATTTATTGTTTGAAAATTGAGTTGCAACAATATAAGAATGATGTGATTTTCGAACCTTGATTTCAAGTGCCTACACTTTCTAATATATGTCGGGAATTAGTTGCAAGTAGAATATCGGAGAATTACGTCATTTTGACTAAATTGATTTGTTTAGTATTAACACTACCGGTTTCAACAACGACAGTGGAGCGAACATTTTCAGCAATGAAACATATGAAGACGGAAATTCGTAGCAAAATGGATGATGGTTTTCTTGCCGATTGTTTAGCACTAAACATTGAACGAGAATTTAGTATTAATTTAGATCTAGATTCTATTATAGATAAATTTTATGCTATAAAATATCGTCGGGTACAATTGTAATATGTAACGTTATATTACAATTTTTCTAGTTACATATAAATTTTATTCGTACATTCAATTTTAAAAATTTTTGCTCCTCGTACCCTTCATTCCTGGTTCCACCATTGTTCCCTGCAACACAAAAGAACTCATTTGTAAAAAAAATATAGAATTACCTTCACACCCATTATACCCAACATCTCCAAAGCAGAAGCTGAAAATGTACAATTATCACTCAGGAAAAATGTATCACCCAAATTAGTCACTTCAAACCATTTTTCATCATTTCAATTTTTCATCCAACTTAAAAACTTTGATCTTACCGTCATCTCACTCGTATAACAATCGAATTCTTAGTAGAACTCAAAACCCTCCATGTACCACAAATCATCCTCCAGGCCAACAGTCAAATACTTATCAACTAACAACAGATTATTTTAATCATCTCATTTTCCTCTTCGTCCATATTTTCAGCTCCTTTTTAGAATTTTAAAACACTACTCATAAAGTAAGAAATATTTAAGTACGGATTAAAGATACACACATCATATATGGCAAAACTTTAGATTATAGACACATGAACCAAGCAGCAAAAACTCAATAAACCAACATACACAGTTCATTATTACATGTGAACTTTAGTCGTTCGGTGCGGGCACAATTTAATCGATAACCATAAATGATTAAATTTGAAAAATGACCAAAAATATGTTGAAATTTGTAATTGAAACGTCAATAAAAGACTCGATAGAAAACTCTTTAGAGTGTTGCATAGCCTCCACTTTCAAAAAAAAAAAAAGTATCCATTACTTGAGGAACTATACTATTTTAATGCTCTTCTTCCCTATAATTTGTACCTATAGCGTAGGAGTTTCTTGACACAATAACCAATTATAATATATTAGTTTACATATTAACTTAAACTTCCAAGTGCAACTTATAGATGGAACTAGAAGTGATAATAATGCATATTTTCACCCTAAAACACCCTCTCTTGAATGAATTCTTCTAGAAATGAAACTGTAAAATGATAATAAATATTACCTGGCCTTAGGCAAGCACTGTGCCATTGTATCCCTGGAAGAAAGATTCAACAAGTGGAGCAACACATTCATCAAAAATCTGTGAAGACGGATACCTCCCACTCCCAAAAGTTGTAATCAAATGTGAAGGAGTGTGATACAATCTAGACTTGATCATGCGTCCAGCAGCACCAAAGGCATCATCAACAAAAGTTTCAGCTTATAAATCAAAGTTCAAACCCATCCCCATCACATATAAAACTCAATGCAGCAAATCTTGGAAAAGAAATTAGTTGAATGACTACCTGACTTTCAACTGGGAACACGGAGATGCAGTTAGTACATCCTACACCAAGCTCGGATTTAACCTGGTCTAATATTTATAGCAACTCTTACACATTACAAAGAGTCATTTTTCTAAGATTTATCCATCTCCATTCTCAATCAATCAGTACCAAGACCACAAAGGAATTGCTAATGGAAGGAAGGCGACGACTTCAGGTCGAGGGTTCAGAGACGAGAGTTAGATTGTGAGAGGTGGAGAGAAAAAATTCAAAGTTGCACATGAATTGGTGAGAGTTGAGATTATATTGGATTGGATTTGGTTCATCACGTTGACATATTATTCATCCCCACTGGGATTACAACCTCAATCTAAGTGGCGTTACCGTGACATTAAATATCATTTAGATCCACCTACACTAGGGTTGGACTGAATCAATTGGAAAGCCCAAAACTTAAAAAAAAAAAAATAGAATGAATTGGACTGAGCCCAAAGTTCAGTGCATGCAATATCTTGGGTTTCAAAATTTTCTCTTGGACTGAATCAATTGGAAAGCCAAAAAATAAAAAAATAAAAATTGAATTGGACTGAGCCCAAAGTTCAGTGCATGCCTGTGTCTGCACTGGACTCTATTGGGCTCCGTCCCTGAGTACAGATGCAGTATAGAAGTGAACAAAGTTAAATAAGAAAAAAAGAATAGTACCCTATAAAAGCACCATCCTCCATTATGCATCATAAAGCAGCCACCTGTGCCTTCACTAACATCACAACTACCCTCTATTTTGCACTTTGAAGAGTTGGGAACTTGGAACCGGCAACAGAAAAATGGTTAGAGCAAGAAAAAAATATACACGAGCAACAAATTGAACAAAGAATACAGAACAAGAACATCAACAGAACATACTTTAGCTATTTTGAATTCGATTTTTCAAAAGATTGAACAAAAAAATCACAGATTCAACAATTGAAGTGAAGAAACCGTAACAAATCTAATTGGTTCTTCATCTTAAATTAGTTGGTGACCAAGAAATTAGTTGATGCTGAAACCAAGAAATCGTAACAAATATAGTGTCTAGAAATCGGGAGAGCTCTTGAAAGGGATAGGTAGAGTAAAAGTAAAAGGGGAAGGGAAAGGTTAGGTGATGTGATATTTAGTGAACAGTATCAGAACAAAGAAAAAGGATATTGTTATACATACATCAAGATTCATATAGTGAATTATATAATATTACAAGACATTTTATTATTTGTCAATTTAAAACATAATTAACATTTTCATCCAATCTTTTTTTTCCAGGTCATATTATGTAATTCATTATGTACAATTTTTTATGTAAAGGTTGCAAAATCCCAAAGAAAAACTCGCTTGTTAACATTAATTTATCCGGAATGAGTGCAAAATGGAGAGAACTCACAAATGAACAGTTCTTTGATATTGCCTCTTTTAAAGGAACTATTGCACAGGCTATATTATTTTTTTAAGTAATATTAGTGTGTCAAATGTTAAGGTTTGATGGGAGATACATGCATACCGAAAGATCAAATTCAGAAACATGTGACTGCTGTGGTAATAGTAGAGTTTCCAATGATTCTTCATCACTCTGATTTAATGCATATTATCTTTGATGAGTTTTAGCGCTGCTCAAAACAGTTTGAAAAATTCATCGGCCTAAGTAAAAAATAACATTCTCGTTATCAAATCTAGACAAACAATATATCTAGGAAAATAGGACTAACTATGCATGAATCCGGTTTCTACTTCGAGTTAGGAGAGCAAGAGTGGAGCAAATATTCTACTTTTAATAAGAACAAAAGTAAGAAGTACCAAATGGTAGTAGTTTTACTCCTTATTCTATAACAGTGTTCTAAAAAGCGTAAAGCGTGATTAGACGTGAAGGCCAAGTTTCAATCTTTACGAGCCTAGGTACAAAAACGTTTTTTTATTCACTACATCAAAAAAAAAAAACATTTTGCATCGGCCAAAAATGTTGCGGTAGACCTTTTGCAGCATTTTAGCGAGTGTTACGGGGGTTGTTGAGGGAAGACTTTTTGTAGCATTTATTCACTGTTGCGAAAAATCATTTTGCAACATTTTTTAAATGCAAGTAGACCCTTTTGCAGCATTTATTCATCGTTGCGAAAAATCATTTTGCAACGTTGCGGTAGACCCTTTTGTAGCGTTTTTTCAACGTTGCCTTACATTTTTTTTTTTACATTTATATATGGTAATTGACCGACAAAATTGAAGATGGAACGTTGTGAACAAATTTTGGAATTACATAAAAATTGATAATTTCATTACAAATTTTTGAATCAATACAACATTTGGATTTCCTGAGCAGAGCTTTTGTTCCAAATCCTTTCGCATTTTTACAAGCTCCAAGGATAACTTTTGGGTCATCAAAATATACTGTTCTTTTTGCTTGAGTATTGAATCAAGCTATTGTTTTGCTACTTCAACTTGCCTAAGAGCCCAGTCCCATCTCTGCTTCAAGCTGTCGTTGGTTTGATACAATCTCGATGAATGTAGTCTTGTGCTTTGAGATCCCATTTGAGTGTCATTGAGCTTCACACTTGGTAGTTTCTCTCAATTCCTCCACTAGGTTTTCAGCCTTCTTTTGTTTTTCCTCTAATTCCCTTCTCGTAGTCTCCTCTTCCTCAATAGATTTATCCTTCAACTGCATCTAGAGTTTCCATCCTTAATCACAAAAGATCAGTTATCAAATCTAGCTGGTGAACAACATTCTTTCCAGGAAATAATGGCTTCCTAGTCAAAACCTCAGCAAAAATGCAGACTCCATATATCAATTGTCGAGGTATACTGTACAGATGCCATAAAAAATAAACATTGACATTTGTGATTGAGGTCAAACAAATATTAGATATAATACTACAGACTACTATTCACTTATAAATCATAGAACTATAACAAACTTAGATATAATAGATAATAACCCTAGAACCAATCATGACTTCATATGTTAGAGGTGCCAACATCTATATAATATAACAAGATAGTGTATTAAATAATACAGCAAATAATCCTTTTTTAACATTTTTATCACATCCTTGCCCTCGACTAGACCACTATTGTTTATCATATTGATTGATTTATTGATTAATGACACGAGAGACTCTTCCTTTCAAGTCTAGCAAGCTACTATATACGGAATTATAGACCCAAAAAGTCCTAACCATTTTCTGGTTTTTGGCCTCTTTTTGTTTTCGTGCTCAACTTTGAACGACAAGATTACGGTAGCTAAGTAACGCCTTCTAACACTGCACTAAGTTATCTCGTTTTCAATAATAAATAGGTCTCCAATAAGCTACTAAATAACTAGTCAGGAAAAAAGCAGTAGAAATAAACTGAAAGTTAAATCTGAAGTGAAAATTTGTTACATAAGCTAAGAAAAACAACATACATTCTTTATATATTATAGTTAGTAAAAAGTTTCAATATAAATTAAAAAATATGCATTTCTTGAAAAATAAGTACAGAAAAAATGTAGCATAATACTAGTGGTGGCAATCGAGCCGAGCGGTTGTAGCTGTTCACGAGCTCGGGCTCGTCAAAAAATGAGCCCGAGCCGAGCAGGCCGGCTCGATAGGCTAGCTGAAAGCTGCTCTAACCAACCCAAAATCACATATTTTGAGTTTACAATTTGCATTTGCCAGAATATTTTTTGGTTTTAGATCTCGGTGATAAACATTAGCTACAGACAAAAACTTCATGGTTAGATACATTTACCAAATCATAAAGCACAATTCACCTATTCACCCAAGTGGTGCCTTACAAGTAGAGGATAAAACTGAAAATAGGGAAAAGAAAAAAAAAACAACATATGCAACAAATTGGCAAAAAATTATCTTACTATCAAGTTTTACGGAAATAGCTGCAGGTCACACTATAAATCCTCTAATTATAGATATGTTCTTTTATGTAGGAATACAAACTGATCAACAAATTAATGGATTGAACAATTATCTTTTTTCTAAAAACAAGATAACACTAGGGAAAATAGACGAGAAAAGGATTTAAGAGCACGAAGCAACTAGTAGAGAAAAAATTGATAGTGATATCGAGTCAAGTCATCATTGGCCTTTATGACTTGGTGAAGATCTGATTCCATTAGCTCAAAAACAACATAGATATCCTTAAAATCTCTCCTTGAAGGTAGAAGCATGTTGTGTTTGATTTCAACAATGTCTGGGTGTCTCAGAAGCCTGAGAAGCTTTGTCTCACGAAGAATTCGAGCAGTATCATAAATGTGTTAAAAAATGTCGTGTATTTTCTTTATTGCCACGTTTTCACTAGTATGAATGTCTATTGCCGAGCAAACAACACCATAGCTCCCTTTTCCTATGACCTCCTGGATTTTGAACCTATTCGCATCACCATAGTCTGAGAAGAACTCCATCTCGGTCGATCTCTGTTGCAACACAGAGAAAATTATTCCTTAGAATATAAGGGGAAATAAATTGTCTTACACTTTACAAAACAATTAATAAACCAACAATGAAATGACAGCAAAAAGAATTGTTTCTTTTCATGGACATACCAGTTGAATTTCAATCTGGAAGGACGAAATAATCTAAGGAAATGCTTCAAGTATAAAAAAGAAAGCAAAACAAGAAAGAGGATAAAACCTCCCACTAAATCAAATGTAACACAATCAAATGCTAATAAAGAAACATAAATTCTAATTTTCATTAATAAGGCATTGGTTGATAATTAAGGAGCTGAAAAATCAAAAGCATTCATTTCTTGGATAACGGGAGCTTGCGAAATGTAACTGACCCAGATCTGAAAACACCAAAAATTTCAAACATAATTCCACCATCGATATTCAAATCATTTTTTAAAACTAATCAGTATTCAGTCCTTAATAATTTATTCAATCGATCAATTAACTATTGACAGCTAAACAATTCAAACTTTACATGACTGAAATTACAAACCAGACCAAGGACATCTCAGTCTTTACATGCGCCAAAACTTAGAGGAATTCCTTTCCTCCATTTGAAATATAAACCCTTAATAGACTTAAGATAAATGAATGAAAATAAGCCACATCCTTTGAATTTTAATCAAACAGTTACGAATTCACACAAATTACATCAATAACAGCTCAATTTTTTTTCTATTCTACTCAAAACTGAATAAAAGATATCAGAGAAGTCGCAAAATTGAGAAAAAAAATTCACTTTCTTTCGATGATCCGATTGCATTGTTCACAATTGAAGTAATGTAATTAATTGTCTTGATTTTTCACGGTTACAGACAAATAATTTTATTGAGCACTGTTAAATTGTTTAAAAGTTTCTTATTTACTTGCAAGCAACCTTGCTTATAGGTAAACTTTTAAACTCAATCAAACGTCTAAAGAACATGCACTCCATTTCTATTGAACACTACAGAGAAGAAAGAGAACTAAAAACAAGATCTTTAACGCCAGTGATAGCGCCATGGTCGCCCTAGTCAAAATCCATCGGCCAATCGTTGGTAGGCAAAATTGGGGCTTTGTGAGCGACAACGGGGAGCTTCAAACGATGCTTGTGGAGCCTCAAGTACGATTTCCTGAACTCAAAGGGTGTCGGTCAGAGAACTTGGTGACACCGTGGATGGTGGAGGGGTCCATCAGCTGGTGGCGCTTGGTACGGCGCATATTAGCCTTGAACACTGAGAATCTGTAATCGTGCTCCTCTTGTGTAGCGTGTGTTTTGCCATACTTGGCCTTGAACACGGATAAATGATGCTCAGCGTATAACAGATGATCGACGACTTCTATGTCGGGAAAGCCCCAAGTGAAGATGATAGAGATTACGGGGAAGAAGAGAGGACGGGCCGAGATAAAAGGAGGAAAAGTTAGAGCTTGATTTAAAGGGGTGTGGACTTTTTGCAACGTTTACGCTGCGAAATGATCAGAAAAAAATAAAAAAAAATTGCGAAAAGTGTCTTTTGCAACTTTTTTAAACGTTGCGAAAAAAATTTTCGCACGTTTTAAAAACGTTGCAAAAAGAAAAAAATAAAAAATTTCACAACACTGAAAAAACATTACAAAAATGCAATATCAGTAACATTCACATAAAAAATGTTGCCAAAATTCAATTTTGTTAAGCAATGACAACATTCACATATTAGAATGTTGGGATAGATCATTTAGCAACATTTAGCTACCGAATATTGCATTTTATGTGTTGCAAATGGTATTTTTTGGTGTAATGTGAGTGTTTATAAATAGTTTATAATCATGAACCGAACATAAGTTTAATTGAAATTAAACAAAAAAAAAAAAGCGTGTTTGGAAAGTAATATAAACAGTTTAAAATATCAATAGATAAAAATAAATGGTAAGTAAGTTGATAATATTTGTGAATACTTCTAAATCTTTTACAATATATAAAACAACAAATTTTTGTACTGTTCTTAAGGCGTCATTATGACGCAATGCTAACATCATATATGTGTGATTTAGTCTTTTTGTTTAAACTCTAATCTTTTGCCCATTTTTTTTCCCATTTCTACGGTTGTTTTTTTCTCAAATTTTACACGCAATCACCATTCCGTCTGTTTACTCTATTCCCCACACCACCCATATTGTGTAACCCCACTGTACCACTAATATCCAGTTTCTGGTCTCATCTCTATATTCCTTTTGGTTGCCGACGAAATTCTATTCATTTCTTCTGCTAGTTTTCTTTCCCATTCCTAATTTCATTGATCAATCTCATAAAGAAACCTAATGTCGAGAATGGTGTTGCCTTTTATGTATCAATAATAATGTCACCGTTCACATCTCATTAATCTTAATCTATAGTTATTACTGAGTACCCATGGTGTGTGTTTTCTTCATTGTCTTTACGGGTTGCTCTATTTCTTGATAGTATAGTATTCTCTATTTTTTTCTCTGTCTTCATCAGTTGAAGTTCTCCTCATGCATTTTGTGTGAGAATGTGTGCTTTACTCGGCTCTTCGGAATTATATGGGTTCCGTTACGATAGCTCCTAATTTGTTGAAATTCTTTTTCATCAAACTTCTATACTAACTTTTATGGATCCTCTTTACTATTTCTTATATTCTTCAATTTGTGTCATTTATGGGTTGCTCTGTTTATATAAACAGCAATTGCAGGCTTGATATTGCCCACTATTGACAAATTTTCGCAAACACTTATGATATGATATTTTCTTGATCTTTCATTAGTTTGTGTGGAATAAAATCTCCTGGATTTATTTCTCAGAATTTCTAATTCTATTTATTTTTTGTTATTTGTCTGACCTTCAAATCATAATCAAATAGAGTTACTGGTCATGTGATGAAAATTTTTGTGTATGTGAACCGATTTGATTTTTTCCTCTTTTCCATGATGTTGCCAATTATCCTCATAATTAAAGTAAATTGGTAGCAGCCATGAACCCAGAATATTCCTTGAATGTTTTTGCTGTTTTGATTTCATTACATTCAAATCCTTCACAAAAATGTTGATTGTTGGATAGTTTAATTTACTCTGTTCTTGGATTTTGATTAATTTCTGGAAACTTATCATAAATAAATTAAACTCTCAGAAGCCACTATATCATAAGAGTGGGTTTGCTAATTGATGAATATGAGCATCGACTACGTGTGCATCAATTTCATTTTATGTGGTCTTGAAAGTAAAATGTTGAAGAATTAATGGTTTGAGTTGTCAAGTATTATCACTATTATTGCATCTAAAGGATAATTTATTTTCATTTTTGTGTTCTCAAAACAATTTGGCATTATATGATTGGTTTTATTGACAGCATAGGCTATAATTGGTTAACCATACTATAGAGCTCCGAACTAGAGACAAAGTGTTTTTGGATCTTGCTGTCTTGTTTAGAAATAAATTCAAACTCAAGCATTTGCATTTACAAGTCTTCTGCTATGTGATGTTATATAAGATCGGTTACACAAATTGTTGATATGCAATCGTTATTTGAAGTATCAAATAATGGATACATCGTACATGAAAAGTCGTTTCATTTTTATAGCTTTGTTGAGACGTATTACACCCCCCTCTCCCCTTCCTCTAGACCACTCTTCCGTCCCAATTCTTCTTAATACCTTCATTTCTAACCCTTTGCTTCTTGCACTGGCTTCTTGTAAGCAAGATGAGCATGAGTTAGGTCCATTTTCTTATTGGAATATAACATGAACATATAAAGGTTTGTTTCCGACCGTGATACATTGATTTTTGCTCATAGTTTCAAGAATCATTCATCTCTTCGTCTTTTCCCATTTATTTAGTTATTCATCATAGCGTTCGTCTTTTTTTTCAACAAATGTGTTTCCATGTGTTGTCTATCGTATGCCTGTGGCTGTTTCTACCTACATGAGACCATAAGCTTCAGTTTGATTGTTATGAAATTTATATGGATTGTGGTTTAGTCGGTTTATCATTTTGTATTACTGGCTAAAGTACATCTGAACTCTCCTCAACTTAATATTATTCCAATATGAACTATGGAAAAATAATTTGTGTGTAAGAGAGTTTGGCATTGAGGTTTTCCAAAGGAGTAATCGAGGGTTCATGTTTCACTAATTGTGTCTTACACCTGATTGTTTAAGTTTGGCCTAATTGTCTCCGCGCTGCACGAACACCTTGCGCCCGTGTCCACGTCATGTCCGCGCGGTGTCCGAACATGAAGTGGACACGATTCCATGTCCGCACAGCGCAGACACTGTCTCTGGGGGAGAGTTTTTGTTTTTTTTTTTCTTTTTTCCATCTCATATATGGATTCATATACTCTAGGCAAATGACATGTTTCTGGTGTTCTTCCAATCGCAACTACTGAGGTGCCTATTCTGAAAGTTGTTGATTGTGAAACTAGTGTTGAATGTGATATATCAGTTGAAAATTCAACCGAGATGGAATCTTGAAATCCTAGATTATCCACCTTATTTCCTCAATCGATGAAAGGTCAAAAAAAGTTAAACACCTTGGTAAAGTCTGCCTTCATTCTATTATACAAATAATTTGTCTTTTTAACAAAAATCATTTCTAAAATTATAATGGTAATCGTGCAACGCAACACACGATCTCCACTAATATGTAAATAAAATGTGAATTGAATGTTTATAAGACTAAACATAAGCTAACTTATCTAATTAATCTAAAAGTTGGGATTTAAAAGCTTTATATAATAAAAACTATTACTTTTTAGAGAACGACACATGATTGATGCTCATTAAAAAGAAGTGTTTTTTTGGGGGGGAGAATAATTATTTTTTGGAGAATGCATGGTTAAAAAGTTGATTTTTTTTTTTATTATTTACATGCAAAATACTTTATTGTAAGAATGTGATTAAAAATTTTTTTTTTTTTTAAAAAAGGAGTTTTTGAAAAATGAGAAGAAAACATGGGGTAAATTAATCAATATCATTTAGGGTGTTGTTGCATGTACATAACCATTACATAAGGGACTACCGAATGGTTGAGCTGGCGATATTTAGGCGAGATTTGGGCGCTAACTTTAAAAAAATCCCAAATTTTGAAATAAAAAAACCCTCATTGTGGATGAGAAAAAGAGTGGTGATGGGTGTTTTGTGTTAGGGTTGTCTTTGGCTCTTATTATCTTAAAAATTATTTTTCTCTCTTAAAAATTATTTTTCTCTCATTGTGGAAGTGCTTCAATGATTTTGTTTAACCCTCCTTTGAAGCTAGCTTGTGCATTACTATTTAGTTGCAAAACTAGGCTTTTTAGGGCATATTTAGTACACTAGACTTGACAAAATGAACAAGATTAAGGAAGCAAAATGTGTAATAAATTTTCCATTATCATATCTAACTTGGTCAAGTCTGTCAGTTCAAACATACCATTTAGCCCTGTAAGAATCTGATTCCTTAAAATTAGTTCTTGATTCCTCAAATAATCAGAATTATGTTGCAAGTTGGAGCCCTTTTTTTGTTGGTTTGATCAACTATTTTCTAGTGGAATCTTCAACCAAAAGGAGCCTTAGTTAGTTAGGTAGTTGATAACTAACTTTGATACCCCTTTGTGCCTATAAATACTTGTATTAGGACTGAAGTAAGTAGGTAACTCGAGAATGAGAAAGTGAGATGAGATAGAGTGGTAAAAATCTTGTAAGTCGTAGAATTTTTTTTGATGATTTCTAATAGAAAAATCATGTAAAGTCTTGAATGAATAAAGACCGATGAAGATCATTCTTCCTGTTCCAAAATTCCTGCTAGTTTTTATTTCTTGTTGTTCTTTAATCTGTTCTTTGTTTCTGCTAGTTTATTCTTCTACTGGTGCATTTTTCTGCTAGTGCAACATGTACATCTATTAATTTCAGACTTAAGGAAGTCTTACATTCCCAACAATTGGTATCAGAGCCGGCTTCGAAATCTGCAGACAAGAATTAAAGAGGTCTGAAGGTTCTGTCCTCAAATTTTCTTGATAGTTAGTTGTACAAACTAGTGAAAGAAGAATCCTGGCCAGATCCTTGCTCTCACAATGTCAACATCTAAGTTTGAAGTGGAAATTTTTGATGGCAAAAATGATTTCAACCCATGGAGGGAGAAGATAATGGCCACCTTGGCAATCTTGGATTGGAAGAAGCCTTGACAGAAAAATCTGGAACTGAGGTTTCAAACCAGGCCGACACCTTGAAGAAGGCAAGAAATACCATCATCTTTAGCCTCTCTGATACGGTTTTAAGGAAGGTTATAAAGGAGAAGACAGCCTTTGAAATGTGGAGTAAACTAGAGGAGCTTTGCTTGACTAAAGCTTTGCCATACCGAATCTATTTGAAGCATAAGTTCTTTAGCTTCAAGATGGATGAATCAAAATCAATTGATGACAACATTGATAAGTTTACAAAGCTGGTTTCAGATTTGGAAAATCTTGAAATCAAGATTGAGGAAGAAGATCAAGCCATTTTCATGTTAAATTCATTGCCACAAACCTATGATCATCTAAGAGACACCATCAAGTATAGTAAAGAGTCCTTGACCTTAAAGGAAGTTGCGCAGCAGCCTACTTAAAGGAATTGGACTTGAAATTGAATGGTAAGATGACTAGACAAGTGTTGAGTGTGTAAGGAAGAAAAGAAAAGAGAGTGCTGGATTTGTCATCAAGAAGGACACTTTAGGAAACATTCTCCACAAAGAAACAAGAGGTGGATAAAGTAAGGAAATAACAAGCAAGATGGAGATTGTGCTAATGCGTTTGGAGATTGTAAAGAGGTTGAAGTCCTTGCTACAACAAGAGCAAGCCATATCAAGGTTTGGATAATGGACTCAGGTTGTCCATTTCATATGACACCAAGGAAGGAACTTTTCATTGATTACAAACCGGTTGATGAAAGCAAAGTATTATTGGCAAATGACAACACATGTGAAGTGATTGGTGTTGGTTCTATCAAGCCGAAAATGTAGGATAGATCTTCAAGAGTTCTAGATGAAGTAAGGCATGTACCAGGACTGAAAAGAAATCTAATCTCACTTGGAGCACTTGACAAAACTGGTTGTGTATAAAGCTCAAGGTTGAGTGTTAAATGTAATGGAAAAGTTCGTGGTGATCATGAAAGGAGTCCTACAACAAGGCATCGATATCTTGCAAGGTAGTGAAGTTGTGGTTGGAACTTCAAGGAATCAAGGTGTAGATTGTAAGAATCTGATTCCTTAAAATCAGTTTCTTGATTTCTCGAACAACCAAAATTCTGTTGTGAGTTGGAGCCCCTTTTTTGCTGGTTTAATCGACTATTTTCTGGTGGAATCTTCAACTAAAAGGAGTCTTAGTTAGTTAGGTAGTTAATAACTAACTTTGATACTTCTTTGTGCCTATAAATACCTGTATTACGACTGAAGTATTGGATAACTCAAGAATGAGAAAGTGAGATGAGATAGAGTGGTAAAACTCTTGTAAGTCGTAGAATTTTTCTGATGATTTATGATAGGAAAATCATGTAAAGTTTTGAATGAATAAAAACTGAGGAAGATCATTCTTCCTATTCCAAAATTCATGCTGGTTTTATTTCTTGCTGTTCTTTAATCTGTTCTCTGTTTTTGCTGGTTTATTCTTCTGCTGGTGCAACCTGTACATCTATTAGTTTCAGACTTAAGGAAGTCTTATATCCCCCAACAAACCCCTATTCGACAACCTTTTTTTTTTTTTTTTTTGTAAAAACAGTGGTTTGAATTGTAATTTTTAGGAGAATGTGTGGTTAAAAAAATAGAGAAAAATAATAGAGAAAAATTTTGGATTTACGTGTAGAATATTTTATTGTGTGAATATGTGGTTGAAAATGAGTACGTGAAAAAATAATGGTCGTCAAACAGGCAGAGGCGGCCCTGAAGGTGTGTTAGTTGAGCGACTGCATAGGGCCTCATCATTATAGGGACACCAGAAAATTTGTTATTTGTGTATATATATGTATAATTATATATTTAAAATATTTATTAATTTTAATTACCATGTTAAGTTAAATGACACAATATTTATGAGAAGTGGGTTAAAAGATGGACAAATGATGCTTTTTATTTAATATTGTTGTATTTCTTATTCCTAAATACATATCATAATAAGACATTTTTATTAAAGCAAGAGAAATGCTTCAAATGGTTTATGCTCATTTATAGCTAATTTTAGTGTGTTGTGCTTAACTATTTTATTTATAAATTATTTCCTTATTAATTGTATGCATTTGACTTGGTATGACGTGCAATTGCATAAGATACTAAAACTAAGAATAATGTAATTGATTAGTTATAATTTTCTTAAATAGTATCCCGCTTTAATAATGTCAATGAAAAGGGAAAAGAAAAAAAATATTATTTATAAGAAGAAATATTTTGATGAAAATGCCATAGAAGATGCACAATCACTTGAAGATTCTTTCATAACCAATTATTTCATTTATATAGTAGATAAAGCAATTGAATCACCTAAACGAATTTTCGATCAATTCAATTAATATGAAAAAAAACAAAAATTGGATTTCTATTTTCTTTTGACAAGTGAAACGCATTGTATGATGTTGATTTGAAAGCATGTTGTGATTATCTTGATATTGTTCTAAGACATGTTAGTTTTCGCGAACTTGATGTCTCAAGGATTTACTTTAAAAGTTAAAAATTTTGCGAAATCTTTTACCAAAAGAAGCAAAGATAATTTTTGATATACTAACTTATTTGAAATACTAAAAGGAATAAAAATTGCTTTTAATATATTGACTTATTTGAAAATATTGGATAACTTTTTAAATATATTCATTGCTTATAAAATATTATTGAACAAAAAGTTTCAAAATTGAAGTTATTAAAATCTTATTTACAATCAACCATGCTATAAGAACGATTGAATGTCCTAACTTTAATATCTATTGGACAAGATTTGCTAGAAAAGAAAGTTTAATTAGTTAGTTTGCTTCTAGAATGCAAGAAAAAATATTTTTACATGATTTGTTGTATTTCAAAGTTTACGTGTAATATTTGATATTTATGATTTCAAAGTTTTTCATATGGAATTGCACTAAAAATTTAGGAGATTGGATGGTTCTTTGTTTATGACATGAATTTTGATAAAGTTTAGGATGTGTTTTTGAACTTTATTTGTAATTTTCTTATTCAGGACATTTTTAAAAAATAAATAAACGGTACTTAAATATTATAATTTTAAGATGATATAATATTATTGAAATATTTATATATTTTTTTTAATTTTATGAAGGGGCACCATTTTAAAATGTCACACAGGGCATCCAAAATCTTAAGGCCGGCCCTGCAAACAGGTGTTTAGAGTACCATTCGTAATTTGTATGACATCATGTGGTTCAAATGTTTGCTCTTGGTTTTTGACAGGTTGGAGTTGAACCATTGGGGTTGCCAAGGATGAGGTTTATATGTGGTTCCTTGTTTGACTAAATGAAACGATCCACTGGTAAATATTATGCTGATTGCTTGTTTTTGTCGCTTTCTGATGTTCATTTATAGCTAGCAAAGAAGGGATTTGTTGAATCGAGTCTATGCCTCAGATGAACAAAGACAATATGCTATTGAAAGAGCAGAGCACCTAAAATTAAGTTTTATAAAGCCTATGCTCCAATCACATGTCACCGGTGGATTTTGGCTGGTAAGTTTATGAAAATATTCTGACTGACTTGTTAAGAAGTTAATAACAAAGTTACGTCAACAAAGAACAATAAAGATATATTAGGAATGCGATATAGACGGTATAATAGACCAGAATTAAGTTATTTTCAAAACACCGTCTCGTATTTCAGAGTATCCACCCTTTAAAAAGTGGGAGACTTTCTTGGCAACTGATATCCTACAATTTCAAATCTTTTGATGATCATAAATGTTTATGATCCTTTGGTTGATTAAATGATCATAAGCCCTAATAACCTCCATGAAGTTCAGATGTTAGAAACCAACTCCCTGTTTCAAATTTTTTTTTTTAAACTCATTTTCAATCACACGTTTTCTCAATAAAATAATTCTAAACGTAAGCCCAACAAATTTTCGTACTTTTTAACACATTTTACAAAAAGTCATTGTAGTGTACAATCCTATCTATGTACTAAACATCCTTTCAACGTTCTACGAAAATGGCTGTTTATCTTTTTCTAAGCAGTTAACTAAACGTCCTGAACTTTTCAAAGAACTAGGTAGACTTGAGGCCGAGATAGTAATGAGCACAATTTTTAGAATCATAAACATGAGTTGGAAACCATATCAGCTTCGAACGTGTTCAGAGCCTTGTTTGGTTTGGATTAAAATTCAATTAAAATCTCGAGTTAAATTCAACAATTAATTTTAACCACACAATTTTTGGGACCACAACTTTTTAACCACACATTTCATCAAATTTTATTAAAATCTACTAAAAAAACTAATTTTAATATATACCAAACATCGGCCTAATAACTTACGACAACAATAAATTAATATTTGTTCTCAATGTTAAGGGATATATATCTCACATCGATAAATGATGTTCACACAGACCAATTAATAAAAGATCTTGGACTACTCCACTTAACAAGGTTGACCTTTTAAGATGGACCTCCAAATCTTAACATGACATCAGAGCCCATTATGCTCTAACGAGCGATTCAATCCCGTTAAGACTCTAAAATGAGCACGTGGATTTCAAAATTGGATTGCTCAAATGAGCCACCATCTTGCGGGGACGTGTTAAGGGATATATATACCACATCGATAAATGATGGTCACGCAGACCAATTAATAAAAGATCTTGGGCTACTCCTCTTAACGAGGTTGACCTTTTAACTTGTTTGTTCTCAATAAATTATGTTCAATAAATTAATATTTGTTCTAATATGCAAAACATACACTCAAGAAAACGAAGCTTTATTTTTTTGTTTTCAATAAATTAATATTTGTTCTAAATTGCATATCTAGTAATTCTTGAAAGCAAAAAATAAGTTTTCGAGAGGTACATTTGCTCATAATTTTGCCAATTGTTGACTGAACGACGGGTCAATGCACACAACAACCTGCAATGTTTTTCAATCAAGGTATTAAAGTATCGATATAGCAATCAAAAATGAAAGGAATTAGAAAGTGAAAGAAACCGTCTTGTGACAATGAATGAATACCTTGCCAACACTTTTACCAGAATGAAGATAGTCAACTGCATCAGCCACCGAATTAACGCCTAAAAATGGTTTTGGATCGACAACAACCTGTCATACAGAGATAAAGCAAGTCTCGTGAGGATACGTCCCAAATAGCTTAATAATTCATTATATTGTTCACTCTTGTCCAATATGTGTTCCAAACATGTACATGATGGCCCAAGTAGTTTAATAATCCGATTCAAGAATAATTATGTCAGTAGGTTATGAGAACTTGCGTCCAGTAATTGAGACTGTGATGAAACTTGCACAGCATGCCATGAACCAAAAAGTGCCGAGCAAATTTATTATACCTTGAGCTTTCCCAAGGAGTAAAGATCAACGAGCTTATCTAGATGCTGCTGCCAGAGATGGGCATATTCTACTAAGAAAAAGCCAGCCTGAAAACATTGGGCAACAAGTTAAAAAATATCACGTGCTCGTAATTCAATCATGAGATATTTTTTAAACAAAAACGAAGTTCAAATTCAACGATGGCGCACAGGGAGGGAATAAATATCTTCAAGTCATATTTTGGAAAATATATGAATTTGATCATTTCCTCAAAATACTAAGCCATTAAGTTTGGAGTAAATTAAGTTGGAAGACTATTTTACAAGGCCATTAAAATTGGCCTTTGATCACAGGTCAATTTGCTAAGGACTCAATAGGTGAAATGGAGATTCTACTATTTGTGCAGCAAAATCAAAGGCTACTGGAATGAACTTCTACAGATTAATATTTGATAACAGTAGGAAATATAAAGATCATAGCATATTCCAATAACAGCATTAACAGCAGTAGAAAGGCAGATAAAAACAACAATGATAGACTGGGATCAACATACGTTGTAGGACAAAAATCTATAACGAACATCCTCAGTAAACTAATAGTTTAATAATACACCCACGTATTAGTGCTCATTCTTACAAAACGTGAACTAAAAAATATCTATCTGAAAACATGATTACACTATTAACTGAATTTAAAGCCAAATACTACTCCAAAGATATACAGTATTAACAAGGAAAATGGAAAATGGGAACCAATCGATTTTTTGATAGCAACAAAATCAGAGTAAAACAGATGATTAACATGTAAAATGTATAAAATATCAATCACTTACTACAGTCTGGCTTTTGTTCAGAATCTTTTCACATAACCCAGTATAATTTCGTGGCTTCCACCCCTGGTGTCATGGGCTGCAGCTTTGCTTAAGGCCCGTGATCCTATCATCGTAAATAATTTATTTAAATAGATAGAAATTAGAAAATTTTAGTATGATTCCACAGCCAAAAGACTTCTACTCCCGTCATTTGGATTTTTGTTCCGAAGTCTATTAAATGGGGTATTAGTCTTTCAAACATTTTCAAGCTTACTAGTTCGCCCCCTGCACTAACCATTGTAATTTCCTACTTTCGTCTATTGTAATGTTCAGCTTTCAAGCTATTAACGATCAAGTTTCTTTCAATGGATTTCAATTTCATGTTGTAAGCTTTCTTTAAATTGTGATCAAATTTTACTTTCGTCCCGACACGACCGAGAAAAGGCGGAAGGTAGTCTAGCGGAGCAGACTACTGCCGCACGGTGTCCCCTTTTCTGTACTAAGAAAATGTTACCCATGAAAGTTGGTATCAGAGTTGCGGCTCAAGATCTCGATAAGAAAGCTATGGAAATTGATTCAAATTCCTCGAACACCACGGAGGTGGTAGATGTTCAAAAGAAGAACACCAGATAGCGTTTGAAGGCATTTGAGGTGATAAACACTAGGTTGTGTTTGTCATGGAGAACATCGGAGAAAAGGTCGAGGTGGCAGAGACGAAAATTCGGGAATTACGCATCCAACTAGATGAAAGTCAAGAGGCTTGCACAACTATGATTGAAACTGTTGGTATCATACCTAATTTGCAGGATGAGATGAGAGCGTTGAGAACTCAGTTACTAGTTCTTCAATGCACGGTTGGCAACGGACAAGCCATCGCACATGAGTCGGTCATAGACTCGGAATTCAAGAACCGTGTACCTACGGAGGGGCACATGATGCTAAAGAAGTTGAGAACTTTTTGTTCGATATGGAACAATACTTTCTTGCGGCTTCAATCAAGGACGAAGCGAGAAAGGTCACAACAGCTACCATGTATCTAGTTGGAGATGCAAAGCTATGGTGGCGGATGAAGCATGTCGATATTCAGGCCAACAGGGTCCGAATTGATTCTTGGGATCTTCTCAAGGAAGCTATCAGATTTCAGTTTTTCCCAGAGAATGTGGAATACGAGGCACGTTGGGCATTACGAGAATTGAAACACACAAGCTCCATCAGGGAGTATGTGAAGGCCTTTTCAGGACATATGCTGAACATTCTAGATATGTCGGAAAAGGATAAGCTATTCACTTTCATGGAAGGATTGAAACCTTGGACACGCACTGAACTTCAGAGACAGAAGGTCACTGATTTGAGCGCAGCTATGAGAGCTGCTGAATGTGTGAGTGACTATCAATCGGAATCGAGCAAGGATCGACCTTCGGGAAATAGTCAATCGGGTGAAGGTGGAAGAAGACCTTCCAGACCTAGCTCAAACTCAAATGGGGGAAAGCGTTACTCTCAGAATAGGGGAGGACCCTATCAAGGCAACCGCCAGAGTAACTCACAGGGAAACTATCAGAACAGCCGTCAAGGAAACTATAACGGCAGTACCAGTAATAACTGGAATCATGGAAAAGCAAAGGAGGGCAGATCTGATGTCGCTCCTAAATTGAAGTGCTTTCTATCTGAAGGACCTCGTAGGGTTGCAAAGTGTTCTCAAAAACGGATGGTGAATGCATACTGTCAACTAGCAATTGGTGGCTCGAGTTCCAAACAAAATACCCCACAAGCTAGCTGCCATGGCAACACGGACTCCGAAGGGGACGAGGATGTAATTGGTGCATTCTCGCATTGGTGTAATACACTATCGCACCGAGTCACTAAAAGGGATGTAGCTCCCTTAAGAAAGCCAAAGATTGGAGAATCGAGTGCTCGCATTTGCAAGGCTAAAGGCCTAATGTACATTGATGTGAGGATCAATGGAAAGCCAATCAGGGCTATGGTGGACACTGGTGTCCACACACAACTACCTCGCAAGTTCCGAAGTAGAGCGGCTCAGACTTGTTTTTGAAAGAGGTGAGGGGAAGGTCAAAGCGATCAACTCCGCTGCTCAACCAATAACAGGAATAGCAAAATCTGGCCGATCAAAGTAGATCCCTTGGAAGGAAGAACAAATTTGTCGGTAGTTCAGATGGATAATTTCAAGCTCATTCTCGGATTGGAATATCTTCGGGATACAAAGACAACAATATTGCCGCATTTGGACTCATTAATAATGATGGGTAGCAAACCATTCATTATTCCCACACAGGTTGGGAAAACTGGCGAGAAAGGCGTCTCGGCCTTGCAATACAGTAAGGGTTTCAGGAGGAATGAACCATCATTCTTGTGCTCTCTTCGAATAGAGGATATCAAAGAAACAACTGACTCTATTCCAGTACCTATCACAAGGCCTAAGGAAGTTGAAGACATCACGCAGGATGAGTTACCAAGAAAATTGCCAATGAGTAGGGCAATTGATCGTGGGATTAATCTTGTTTTGGGTGCCAAACCTCCCACCAAGACACCATACCGTATGACTCAGCCGGAGCTTGAAGAGCTTCGGAAGCAAGGGGAGAAGTGTTGGGTAGTGGCACTATCATGGAGCGCACTTCCGCACTATCACAACCTACAGACTACTGGCCTCAAAGGCGGGACGATATTGCAGGTTATGGGAAAACTTGCCTTGTTCGTCAGCAAGATGTGGCAGATCATAAAAAAGAAACAGGCTTACTAGAGCCCATTTCCATCTTGAACGGATCAGTCGAGAGTGGATCGACGAACTACATTAGTGGATTGCTAAAAGTTGGAGACTTTGGTACTATCATCATCGGGATGGACCGTTTATCTAAAGATTCAACGTTTAGCACAACGCCCAAGTATGTATTAGCCGAAGAGACAGCTCAACTCTTCTTCAAGCATATTGTCAAATACTGGGGATCGCCTATCGTCAATGATCGAGATTCTCGATTTATTGGCATACGTTGGACCGAGTTGTTCAAACTTCTTGGTTCAACTTTGAGTACGAATTCTAATATTCACCGAAGATCAGAAGGACAGACAGAGCAGTTCAATGCTATGCTGAGAGACTATTTTCAGCACTTTACCTCTACCTCGCATGAAATTTGGGTGAAACTTTCGGATGTGGCTCAGATGTGTTCCAATATTCAAAAGAGCTCTTCTCTCAATGAGAGTCCTTTTGAAATTACTACTAGCTAGCAACCGTTACTCTTCCATACTGCAGATACCGATCAGAAACAGTACAAGAAGTTTGCAAATTTGAAGCAACCAATTCTTAAAGTGAAACAATCAGAAATGAAGGTTGCTGAAAAGATTCTTGGCTACCAAACTACTCGAGCTTCTAGGAAATATCTTCAAGAGTACTTGGTTAAATGGAGCGAATGCAACATCGAGAAGAATACTCAATGGTTACGAGGACATTGCCAAAACAAATGGGGGAGAATGTCACGGGCTGCAGCTTTGCTTAAGCCCCGTGATCCTATCATTGTAAATAATTTATTTAAATAGATAGAAATTAGAAAATTTTAGTATGATTCCACAGCCAAAAGACGTCTACTCTCGTCATTTGGGTTTTTGTTCCGAAGTCTATTAAAGGGATTATTAGTCTTTCAAACATTTTCAAGTTTACTAGTGTTCGCCCCCTGCACTAGCCATTGTAATTTCCTGCTTTCGTCTATTGTAATATTCAGCTTTCAAGCTATTAATAATCAAGTTTCTTTCAATGAATTTCAATTTCATGTTGCAAGCTTTCTTTAAATTGTGATCAAATTTTACTTTCGTCCCGACATGACCGAGAAAAGGCGGAAGGTAGTCTAGCGGAGCAGACTACTGCCGCATGGTGTCCCCTTTTCTGTGCTAAGAAAATGTTACCCGTGAAACCTGATCTCCTTGATACTAAAACCAGATGAATATGTTATCAAAAGTTTAAAAAGTGAATTGAAGATCAAGAATCAAATGATAAAGAAATTTGTTTCCTTTGAACTATGTATTATCTAAATTTAAGATGGTCAATCAAGACTGATGCCAACAGATTGAAATACAAGTCCAAACCTGAGAAATCATTCCAATCACAAGAAGTCGTCCATGTTTTGCCAAAGCATTCAAGCATAGATCAGACATTTCACCACCAGCAGACTCGTAGACAATATCAACACCTTCAGGGAACTCAGCCTTTAGTACCTGGAAACACAAATAGAATATGCTTGCAATACTGGAAGATCTTAAGCATTTATATTGTTGTCAATGGAAAAACTCCTATAATTAAGCATTTGTATAGACATCCATTGTTCCCTCCCTTTCCCGAAATAAAAGGCCATCCATTTGCATTGAGTACGTCAAGAAAATCTTCATATAACATAACTTTGGAGTTCCCTTTTATAAATTGATCATGGAACTTTTTTTCCTTCTGATTCATATTTTGATGTGGAACTTCATGCGTAGTAAGTTCTAAGGCTTCCCTCTCGTGAAGGACCCTTAATCCATTTTTAGTTTCCAAGTGTGAACCACATGCTTTGATTTTATAATGCCTGGTAGGTTAGTATGTACTTGTTTTATGTTACCATATCTATTAAGTTTCAACAGTGATCCCCTTCATAATGGCTATTTTACATACTGTCACTTTTATCTTAGTTAAATTTCATGTTTAAGTAATGCACCTATTCTTGATTTCTCTATAATTCAAGGCTATAGGTGACTAAGAAATAACGACAAACCTTTAGGTAACTGTTCATTTAATAGTTGTGCCTAACACAGCACAACGTAATTAATCTACCAATCCTAATATTCTTCATTTAAAACCAACTCTAGACTTGCTAACAATTCACTCCCTTCGTCTTCCTTTACAAAAGAAAAGAGGTTGACCTAGCATGCACAAATGTAATGTTAGGTGACATATATATTGAGACCTTGTTCTACTATGGAACGGAACTAGGAAAACCATGTCAATTTTTATGGCCACATTGCAGTCAGACAATATTATTATTGCAAAATATTCTGGAATCTGGGGAACTTGGTTTTCATATTTTTGTGTGCACAAGAAATAAAATACACATCAACTTGTGTCATATTGTAGAGAGGGAGAGAGAGAGCCTGAAGGTCAAAACTTCAAAATTCTGAAGCATTTTATATCTAATCAACAATGGTCTAACTCACAATAGGATAAGGTTCCATCCAGTACAAAAGAAAAAGGAAAGGAAAAGAAAGAAAAAAAGAATCTGTATGAGAGTTAAGGACCTAAGGTTTACAGAGAATGCTTCTCCACTATCCAACGAATCTTTTTATATTATTGGAGTTCTATTTCTGAGTCACAGCATTGAAAATATCTTCCCACAGCAGTGTTTTTTCAACCAAGCTTCTTTACCAGGAGAACGGCCATAAATTCTGATACTGTCAAAAGGAAAATTTAATAGGACAGAGCTTAATTGGGCAGTGGTCCCCCAATAGCGGCATGACGATCATGTATATCCAACATATCACGACTTCTAAAAACGTAGGACAAGAAAGCAAGCTAGAGATTATTCCTAACACAGACATGAGAGCTTGGATTGTGCAGGTTTAATCAAAAGGAATGGACACGATCATAATAAAACAATTGTATGTGAACCCAAAGCAAAACTCAAGCTTTGATGTGCTAGAGTGCATTATGTTTTTTCACGTTTCACATCCTTACTCTCTGGCCACCACATATGCAAGTGCAAATTAAGAAATGAAACAACAAAGTTCTCCAAGATACGTACAGTTTTGATATTTTCTTCTTTATAGTCAATAACTCGATCAACTCCTTAATTTTTCAAAAGCTTGGCCTTTTCTTTGCCCCCACAAGTTGCAACAACCTTATTTCCAGCTAGTCTAGCAAGCTGCATCAAGTAATAGTTGTTATAAGCTCACATGAGTAGTAGTAAAATGACTAGAAAGGAATGTTATTTCTTGTTGGTATAATTTAAGAGATGTTACACTTTCATGGTGATGCAAAAGACTTTATGTGGATCAACATGGAATAAGAAATCTAGAAGAAAGAATCTTATTCAACTCAACTGCCCAAAACCGCAGTGAGTGAGCTAAACAGTGGAGGAATATATAGATAATGGACATTGGAGCAGTGGTGGCAAGATGCTCTGCTGCGACCTAGCATCAAGAGCTCACAACATGTGAAGGCCACTCCCCAGGGTAAAGCTGTATATGTTAAAACCTATCCAGACCAAGTAGATGGAACCTCATGGATGGATGTTTCCCTCAAATAGAGGGGGTGATCAATAAAAGTGAAGGCCAAAAGAATTTGTTATTGCTTTTTTAAAAAACAGATAAATAGATTAAGCATTACGATGCACTGTGCAATTTTTTCCAAGTATTATTGGCATATGTTAAAGCTGACAATATACATGTAGGAAATTATTAGATGGAAGACCATGTCATCATTACTATTATACCTGCACAGCAAACTGCCCGGTGCCCCCTGCAGCAGCAGTGACAAGAACTACTTTTCCTGATTCCATCTGTGCCGTCTAAAAAGTAGGAAAATGGTGAACTGCTTAGCAATATAAATAGTCCAATTGAAGTATGTCATCCAAATAATACAACACATAACCAAAAGAATTGTTTTCTACTAACTGCAAAGACAAATAGGTCCCTGTTTGGTTTAGGTAAATATCATGTTTTAGTAGATTTTAATAAAAGTTGATGAAATGTGTGGTTGAAAAGTTGATAAAAGTTGCGGTCCCATGATATGTGTGGTTGAAAATGAGTTTGTGAAAAAATGAGTTTTAAAAAATAGGGGCTAAATTAGTTATGCTGACAATACGACATATTCATAATAGCATGAAAAATATTGACGAGAATAAAAAAGAAAGAAAGAACAAAATAATGTATCTCAGACACGAGTGAAGAAAAACCTTTTCTAAAGCAATGGAAGCTGTCAATCCCGATGTGAGCATGGCAACAACTTCCGGATTTGGTCTTGCCACAGGAAGGATGTGTTTTGAAGGTAACTAAATTACACGTTTATGCATATTATCACCTCAAGAAATATGAAAATATGAAAAAGGAATAACAAAACCGACCAATCTCAAAGTCAAAAAATTATAAATGTTTTACCGTGGTGAATTCAGCGTAACATCCAAAAGTCATTATTGCAGCCGGGGTGCCAGGCTTTAAGTTTTTAACAGAATTGCCTACAGCAGCTATTATTCCCACTCCCTGAATTATAAGATAAGATTACGTTAGTGAACCCCCAAAAGAATCGTTTGATATTGGATAAATCAAAATGTACCCGACAACAAAAATATAATGAACTAATATGAATAGAAAGATCACTGATAAGGAAAATAGAACAAGCATTAAAAGTGACCCTATTCCATCACGAACTACTACTTTCTGTCAATGGACCAATATGTTGGAACTCTGAAAAACTGAGGCATCCATAACCAATAAAATGATAAGAGTAGTGAATTAAAATGAGTGTAACAAAGTCCCAAGAAAAAATTGAAACTAAAAACAGACAACTCAATGACATTTAAATCTAATACAAATGTACATGAGTCTTATGAAGATTGCATACATTGTACCTCGTTCTTAATAAATATTTAAAAGAAAAAACAATATCCTATACATTTAACATACTAACTTCTTAGTCTGATGATAACCAACAGGCAAGATGTTAGTCATAAGTTTGATTGAGTGCGATGCACATACAAAGTCATGCAATAATCTTCGGACAAAAGATGGGTCACAAAATTTGGGATAAAAAATTCAGATATTTAAGAGATGTTCAAAAGATTTTTATGGAAGATCATATGACTAAACAATTTTTAACTACACGCAAAAGTTAGATTCAAGGAGATAACGAGTTTAAAGGAAGATACAGGAGCATCATATGTCTCATGCCATGAATCATATGGTTAAAGTGGAAGTTATGAGAGATACATGTGAGGACGATGTATCACTCATATGAAGTGGAATGGCTAAAAAGTTTTATGTATGACGCAGAAAAAACATAAGGGCCATACATACGATGAAGTTGTATCATATGTGCAACGTAGAAGAAAACAAAGGTCATAAGTCTGGAAGTTGATTTGCATTTACCGTTTTGTTCAAATTCTGGTGGCTTTTGGCCGGTTTTTGACACCATTTCGTATAGCTATGTTTGATGGCTATATATAGGTGGTTAGTGATCAACAAAAATATCGAAAAATATATAGAAATAAATAGCCACACTTGAGATCATTTTTCATTCTAAAAATTCATTTCAATTTCATATTCAAAATCCTCTTTGTGTTCTTGAAGTTTTGGTAGACAAAACACAAGTGTTTAAGTTTTTTCCGCTACGAGGCTTGATAAATCCTACAAACCATTTGTCGGGTAACCCTTTTAAGTACCAAAATCCATTGAGAGGGGGCAAATATCGTTTGAGGATAACGATCTTCGTGTTTGAGCCTTCCATATTATTTGGTGTTTTTGTTCGTTGTTTGATTCAGATTGTTACTGATATTTGGTGTGATCCTTCTTCAACTTTTCTTGATTATTTGTATCGGTTTCTTCCAATCTTTTGTGGAAGATTAAATTACTACTATAATATTCAAAAACATAAGATAAGTTTATCAAATTTTTTTGTTTGTTTTCTTTGCTGATATTTGATTTGATCTTGGTTTCGTTCATTGTGTTGCTAATTGGTTTCTTCTCAATTTCCTCTCGTAGTAAAAGTTTCCCAACAATTCACACAATAAAATATTTTTACGTAAACTCAAAACTTTTCTCTACTTTTTAACAATACATTATCCAAAAATTCACTATTCAAAACAATGTTTTTCAAAAAATATGGCCACCATATAGGGCTGAAATAATATTCAATAGTTATACTCAATTATTTATAAGAATTTTTTTATGCCCTATTTGGTAGAGATTTTTTGAAAATAAATTTTATTAAAAGTGTCATTTTAAAAAATGTGTAGTTCATGAATGGTCTTGAAACAAATTGAGTTCATATATAATTTTGAAATGAGGGATAAAGTTCATGTCCCCTTCTTGTAAGTTTTAACCTAATGTGGATCAATTCAATAATGTTGTATATTAAAAAGCTAGTTGTTATATTTAGCCCTTGTTTTATTTTAACTTTTTGAGAAGCGATTTTGCAGATAATGAAATTAGAAAGGAAAAAAAAAAAAGATAGAGATTCACATGCAAAATTATTTAATTGGAAAATTGTATTGTAGAAAACAAGTTTGAAGAAAAGTGATTTTGAAAAAATAAAAATCAAACAAGGGCTTAATATTTAGTTCTATGTTTGTAAATAATTAATTTATGTACATTTCTAATATTTAAAGGCGTTATAATATTTTTGGTTTCATCCAATTAAAATCTTAACCACATACCTATATTGGATTTTTGGATAATTGGTTCTAAATCTGCCTAATCAGATTCTGATACAAGTGAGTTTTAATATTTTTTTTTTTTTATGAATTTTAATCTTTAGCAATTCTAGTTCTTAAAAAAATATAAATTCGGATAGGAAATAAAATTTATTGACAAGCCTAGCCGAAGATGTAGAATCATGTGCTTTGTCAAGAGCTCCGATTAAATAGAATGACTATTTCAATGTAACATTAGAGTTCAGTCAATATCTATTAAATCAAACAATAACGATGTATTTCAATTTCAAGAGGTTGATTATATCATCGTAACTTCAAAGCTTAATTGAAATGATAAATATATTAGATCATACGAAGCGACTCTCCCATAGTGAATGGCAAAAGGCATTTACCATCTAAATCTAATAGGTCCAATAAAGTAGGTCTTATATTTCTAAATTATTCATTTTAGAGCATTTGGCTAAGCTTAAGAAATTTACTTGCAAGTAAATAAGTTCAAAATAATTTTTTTGGTACAAAACTAAACTTACGTTATTTAACTTTGAAGACAAAAAATTAACTTTTTTTTTTCTATTCAAAACTATTTGAAACATGCTCTATACCCCAAGACCTCTATGAAATTTCGACGTCATATGTATGGCAAATCGCATTTTTATTGTAACTCTAGTGGCCCAATAAAATACTGGCATGCACGGACAAAGTTTAAAAATTTTAGCAGACTTTGATAAAAGATGATAAAATGTGTTTAAAGCGTTGATAGAGTTGTGATTTTTATGAAATGTGGTTAAAATTGAAGTTTGATGGCCATTATTTAGAGAAAATATAGTTTTGAATAGTGATTTTTTAAAGAATGTGTAGTTAAAAAGTAAGAAATTTTGTTTGTTTACGTGCAAAATATTTTATTATATACATATGTAATTAAAAATAAGTATGAAAATTAAATAGTTTTGAAATAATAATTATCAAACAGTGGCGAATATAAACTCTATTTAAAGGAAGGCACGCTCTTCTATTGAGAATCTTGTTGATGATGAACTTGGGGATGATACAATAATTTTGGAACCTATTATGCGTGAAAAAGTCATCGAAGCATTAATTGACACTTCATAAAATCTTTTGTCACAATTTGAAAATGCAAGCCCAAAATTTCTAGGTGCACAAAAAAGTGGGAGGTGAGATGGAACTAGATTTAAGCCTATGTTTGTCCTCAATTTTTCAAAACTCATTTTCAACTACATATTCTTCCCATAAATTATTTTTACATGTAAATTCAAATTTTTCCTCATTTTAATCACATTATCCAACAAAACATTATTCTAAAATGCATTTGACCAAAAAATGGGGCCCAAGCAAACAATCAGGGTGCATTTGATTTGCTATTTTCAAATTGTTTTCAATTTTCAGTTTTTCAAATTATTGAAAACGTGATAAGTGTGATATTTTTTAAAATGCATTTTTTAAAACAAAAAAAAAAAAACCTCATAACATAAAACTCAAAAGGCACTTTTGAAGCCTTGAGTGTTTTCAAAATTTCACTGAAAAAGCTCAAAACCTGGAAAACAAGCATTTAATGAAATTTTTATTTATATAAAATTTAAAAGTTAAAAATTTTTAAAAATAAAAATATAAAATTCTAATGAATTAAATTAAGAAATTTTAAAAACAAAATAAAAAATGATGGATAATGTATGGTTAAAAATT